>JBAMBL010002310.1:0-23709 GCA_037043405.1 Drosophila subquinaria | reverse complement strand
ATAAATAAAATGCACTTTTCTATTTTGGTTTGAAATATCAACAGCTGTTAAAAAGGGCGACCATTTTCAAAACAATACACAGCTGTTAGAGTTACCAGCGGCATGGTATTAAAAAGCCAGAGTCTATATTAGTCTGGTCACCTTAACGATTTGTTTACATTCTGTCAGCATTTTCCGTATTATTTCCAGCAACGCAAACATGTCGCAGACTGACCTAAATAAAAGTATTGAGATTATACACAAAACCGAGGATCTGGCTGATAAGATCTTGGCCAACAAGCAGGAGTTGACTGTAATGGACAAGCGGCGCCAGGAAAACCGGGTGGCCCTACGTTTAATGGAAAAGTCGCAGGAGCCAAAAGTGTGGATCACCGTGGGCAGCATGCTGGTGAAGATGAAGCAGGAACAAGCAACAAAGCTGCTCAAAAAAGGTGAATTCCTTCTGGCCACATACATGTTCTACTAATACATTATTCTATGTACAGATCAGCAGCAAATAGAACAAGAAATTAATAAGATTCATTCCGAGCAAAAGATTCTTGTTAATAGACATCGCGACGTGGAATTCAGATCACCTTTCTCGGGCACCAACTTAAAGCCCTTGGCTCGCAAGGAGTTCGAAGCTTTGAAAGCGAATCTACCTATGCTTTAAGTAATGCTAAAATAATTTGTAATTTAGCTAGCAATAAAGTTTTATATGTCATATGTTTTGTGCTGGGCGCCCATTTTGATGTTTACCAACACTTGTTGTGGAGCTTTTTTGGCGTAAGAAATGTCAATCGACTTGGCAACTCTGGCATGTGTCTCTCTTTGCGCTCACCATTTGTTGTTGCGCCTCGTAATCGCGGTGTCGTCGTTTTCCGTTGTCTCTGGTTGTTTCTAAATTCTTTGAAATTCATCAACTTGCTAAGCAAAATATTAAAACATACTGAACCCAATTTTAGCGCAAATTATTCCTGTGTTTTAGGAAGTGAACAACATTTACGAGTTTGACCATTATTTGTAACAGAACGTGCGCTTACGTCGGATTGCGTGTGTTCGACGAATTCCAGTGTGATTGTGTGTGTGGTGAATTCAGACCCCTTAACGTTCGCCTTCCCCCCCTAAAGTCCCCCAGACTCCAACGGCGTGCAAAAAGTAAATTTTAGTGCAAATAAATTGCTTTGCTTATCTCGGCGCGCGCGCTCGCTTGATATGGCTATGTGTGTGCGTTGTGCTAGTGTGAGTGTGTGCTGTGTGAGTGTTGTTAATTAATTTACAAAGCCGCCCAGCTTTAGACTCGAGTGTGGAGTCTTGCAAATAACATACACAAATTTTGTGAATTTGTTGATTTCTTTCGTTGGCAGCGCGTGTCACATAAAACAAGTGCGAGTTCGTTTTTGTTCACCACGCGCGCTCCGCTACCACAAAACAACAACAGCAACAATAAACACAAAAACGAGAGCAGCAAAAAACAACTGTGAAAGCTTCCTGCTGACAAACCAAAGGCTAAGGAGGCGCTGGCGCTTCATGTACTTGAAAACGAAAGTTCTTTTGCATGCAAACGGTTGCGCATAAAAAAAGCATACAGACACACACACACGTAGTCATAAACACACACACAACCACAAACAAAGAGCACAGCACTCGCAGAGCGCGAGAACTGGCAGCAGCGACAACAACAACAACAGAGAGAGAGGAGGCGCCGTGGCCACTTGGCCTTGAACTTGTGCGGCGCGGGAGCGCAGCGGTAAGTTGGAAAAATGCCTTGTGCCTTCAGCCTTTTTGCTAGTTTCTTCCCTTCTTCATTTCTTTTACTTCTCTTCTTTTGCTGTAAGTCAAGTCTATACATAGCCAAGTTGATTAGGCTGTTGGTGGCTATTTTAAAATTGATTGCAGGCAACGTTGAGTTATTTTTATCGAGTCTTTATGGATATTTTAGGCTGAGCTGAACTGAGACTTGGGATTGAGTCCGTTGCAAGTTGAAGTGTAAGTTGCAAGTGACACTTTGCTTTCTTTGTGCAACACTCTCATCCTCATTTACACGCTTTGTATGCTTGACCAGCGCAAACCGCTTTATCAGCGCGCTTGGCGCTGGTTAAAACTTGTCTATCCACTTTAATAGTTTTGTTTTGCATACCGCGCACAGAGCTTACTCTCTTTCTAGCTCTTTCATTGTGTTTGAGTGTGTGCTTTGATTGCAGCATAGTCGCAGCTCACATCAAATTAAGTGACAAGCTCACCACACAAACACACACACACACACACAGAATCATGCGCAGGCGGATAGCGGCGACTGATAGCAGACAAGAGCGAGAATCATTGCTTAAACGGTGGATCAACGACATTTCCCCACATGGAGTCCGCACAAAGAGAGCAGCTTCAAATGAGCTTGTATTGGTGATCCATCAGCAACTTCGTTTGCTTTCGGCTATTGTAATTTACTCTCAGGGCCAATTGCTGCGTGCTCCTGATTTATTCTAATCACATGCAAACACACACACACACATAGATATATGTTTATGTGGGTGTGCTCTCACTCGCACTCGCACTCACACTCTCTTTTTCTCTTTGTCCATGTAAGATAGACGAAGCAAAACTTTGATTGTACTTTATAGTTACATTGGGGTGTTGATGTCGGGAAATTTATTTATCTATTTACATTTGTATAATTCGTTAGGCGTGAACCCCAATGCGGTAATATTATTTAGACTATACTTACAGTTAAATTATAACTTTGTGCTTCAATCTGTTGTTTTTGTTGTTGCTGTTGTTGGGTTTTTCAACGATTACACATTGTAATTTATTCATTTGCACACAAAAGTATACAAATTTTCCATTTGATTAGCGCACACTGCGCAAAACTGGAACTAATCAATCAATAAAAAAACACTAAGATTTGCATAATTATCTTAGAATATTATTATAATGAAACTATTTATTTTTTATGTTTTTTAATGTTTTATTAGACAATAATTCTAAAGATTATCAAATTGATTGTGATTTCTGTCTGTGTAAAAAGAGATTAGAGAGAGAAGATGATTTAAAAAGAGATAAAAGCTGTTTAACATGCATAATAAGTAAATTTAAAAACACATACATACATATAGAATTGTATTAGTCATAATGCATTTTGAAACGATTAATAGCTGCAGTGATGTTTCTTTCAAGTTAAAGGCATTACTCAGAGTTTTCTTATGGAGTTGTCATCGAAATGATAAGGGTAAACTAAGCTTAAGAATACTATATAGTAGATATGAGTAGAATTTTTAGTTAAAAAGGAAAGAGGAACGTTATCTGAGAAGAGTTTCCTCTTGTTCAGCCTATATATATATAGTCAACGGCGTTTCAACACAACAACAACACACAAAGAGCTAGATAAGCTTTACAACTATTTTGTCACTTTTGCGACTTAAAATTCTCAACTGGTTCTAGCTGAACATTGCTTCTTGCATTCTGCAAGTGTTTTGTGTGTTATATCGACATATTTTAGACCTCGAGCTAACTAAACTCACCTATAAACAAATAGAAAGGTTGCTAACCAACGAAAACCATTTATTATGGTAGATATTTATTTATAATCTATAGTCATATTATTTATTTGTAAAGTATTCTAGGGTAAATTTGTTGTCTCAAAATCTAAGTACATTTCTGTTTGTATTTAGAATAACAATTGTTAAATAGTTTTACAAGCAAAACGAGTTTTCACAGTACATAGACGAAAAAAAAAATGGTTGTTCCTTTTGTTGTTGTTGTTATTATTTGAACGTTTGTTATTGTTGTGGTTGCTATTGTTGTTGCTATTGTTCTGTCTTTATGTATGAGCATTAATATAATTTGTAAAAATATGCGAATTGATGTTTAAAAACTTGTTTTGACATATAGATTTGGACAATTTGATCGTAGTAGACTCGCAATGCGTGTGAGTGAATTGGGGAAATAGATACAAGTAATTTAAAAAAAGTAAATGTTTCTAAACAAATGAAAAGATACTTTTTATCTTCAAACACTTACAGGGCATATAATACATACGAATTGATCAGTTGATAAGCCGACTAACACGGGAAACAAACAAGTTATTGATTCTTGTCATTATGGCTGTAAAGGATCTGCACGGAATTTGCAATTTGTTGGCTGTACAGTGTACACGTAAATTGTAAATTGTAAAAAAATGTTGTAGCCTGTAGTCTGATTAATTATGGGTTGACTCTTGTTGTTCGCCTGTCGTTCAAAACTCAAACTAGACGTTGCTCTGTCTGTCCGTTTGTCCGTCTGTCTGTCTGTTGATCTGAGCCGGTTGTGTGTGTGTGGTAGTCGCAACAGCAACTTGCAGCCTTGTTGCAAGTGCAGCGGGTTCCGCGTTGATTTGTATTTTATAATTTCAGGCACGTTGCACGATCGTTTATGTAGCCACATACACTACGAGTACACCACAAAAATTTTCCATTTACTAAACACATACACATGCCTGTGTGTGTGTGTACATAGACAAACACATGTTTTTCTATTTGGCATGTCAATATTGAATGCGAATTTATTAAATAATATTAATTGAATTTGAATATCAAGCTGATTGCCAGCTGATTGAGCGAGCCCAAGAGACACCCAAAGAGAGCGGCAGAGAGAGCTGGAGAGATTGAGTTAGTGACCATAACAGAGGCAGACAAGCGGTCGCATTTGTTTGGCGTTCTTTAAATGCGTCAGCGGCAGCAACTTGAGAAATTCAATAATAAAACGCAGAGCATGATAATGTGTACATATGTATTAGTATGTATATTAAGTACAATTACAGCAAGAACGAAGAAAAACAAATAAGCTCACCACGCGCTGCTGATGTTGTTGTTGCTACTGCTGCTGCTGCTAAAGAGCACCACATACCGACAGAGACACACAAAATCGAATTGAGCTAGGAGCAGCCACTTGTTGATGACAGCGCGAGAGAGCGAGAAATTGAGAGCGAGCACAAGCGAATACTTAAACTCACCATGCGCGCGCTCTGCGCTCTTTGGGCATCGATTGTGGTGTGATACGACGTGCCTCCCCTTTCGCTGCCCCTTTTGTAAACAGAGAGTGTATTTGTGCACTCCTTGGGCAGCCCCTTCCTTTTTCGTGGGCAGTTTGTGTGTGTATGTGTATGCGTATGTCTTTGTTTGTGTGAGCTTGTGTATGTGAAACTTATCAAGGTCGTCAGTTGGTGTGTTGCTGCCGCGTTTTTTTTGCTGCTGTAAGCGGGTTTTTCTACTTACACACATCACATTCGCAACACACATAAACACACACATACATATACACAGCCCCCTCAGTTGTTTGAGTCGCATTTATCCTTTTGCGCAAAAATTCTTTAGCTTTTATGTTATTGGGTTTCTTGCCTTTTGCCTCTGTTTTTTCTTTCTTTTTTTTCGCTTGGTCGTTTCTGTTTCTTTTACTCTTTTGGCTACTATGTATGTTTGTTGTCTGTTTGAAGTGGCGTTCTACTGTTGTTGTCGTTGTTGTTGCTACTGCCCCTCCCTCCCACCTGTGCTATTTGATTTACTTGGTTCACCTCGGCACCCACTGTTGGTTTTGTCTGGACTGGTCTGGTCTCTTTACTCGTCACCCTCGAGGTCTTATCTTTATTTTAGTGTTTTTTCCTTGTATCATTTTTAATGGCCAAAATGTTTGCCATGTCAACATTGCCAAAATAACAACAGGAATTCAAGTTAATTGTTTGAAATTATGTTATTTTTGGGTGCGTAAGGTTTCTAAATCCTTACGAAATAATTTAAGAATTAATACATTTTGAGTGCTTCTTTCCTGTTATTTTAATTCTCGGCTTTCAACATGGCCAACTCCATAGCTAATTGGATTGAATCTTCAGTTTAACGAAGGGTAAAAATCTGTGCAACAACTATTAAGAATTTACCGAGTGTCCAACCTGTTCTTTGGCGCACTAAACTAGTTCAGCAGCTGAGAATAAATAGTTGCCAAAGTCATTCCCAACTGCAAGATGGCCAAGTGGACTGAAAAAGGAGGTAAAAAAAAGCTTTGAAGATGCTTGATTGTTCACAAGACCAAGACTCAAAAGGAGGAAACTAACTGCCAAAAATAGACATGATTTAAGCATTTCTTTTAAACTATCTTTAAAGGTTACAAATCTTATATTATAGGTCTACTCGTTAAAATAAAATCTTCAGATATTTTTTTATTTATTGACTTTTTCCTAGTACTACAAGTGGAAATACTTTTAAAACTTAACTACTAGTCACACTTGACAATCTTATAAAAACTATCCGAAATTATAATTATCAATTAAACTATTATATTGCTTATCTAAGTAACATCTAATTGTAAATCGAATTTAACCCTAATATAAGGTTTAAAATTTAATCCCTATATTTGATATATGTTATATCCTTTATATTTGAATCTTTGACAAAGTATCCGGATACAATGAAACTTTGTTGGCTCGCACGTCACGAGAAGATTCAGTTCACTGTACCCATTTACCTGTATAGTTATATTTATTATGATTATATTTATGTTTGTGCAAGCTATCTTTTTCAACGCCCCGTTTACTGTGATAATTTTACTCTATTTTTTATTCATTTTTTTTATTATATTTTTGTTGAACTTGTATTTGCTCAAAGCGAACGCGCTTCAACTTGCTGCTATTTTTAGCCTTTTCTAATGAGCGCTCGCTATTTTTAGAGTCCCGTGCAGCAGGCCAAGCTCTTCTTTCTCTCTGTGTGCGTGTGCCTTTGTATCTGTGTGTGCTTGTGTGTGTACCTAAGAGAGCTGAATCTCTTGAAAATCGCCGCAGCACTTGGCATCAGTTAGTTATCTTCAAAACTTGTCCGCTTTTGCTGTTATGTTTAGTTGTTGTTTTCCATCTTATTTCATTTTTTTTCTTTTTGCAAGATCATTATCGTTGGTGTCGCCTCCTCATCGCCATTGCAGTTTCGTTTTGGTACCTCGTAATTGTGTTTTGATGGCATTGGCCACTTGGCCAGCTGAAACGGGTTTTAACGATTCGCGATTGTTGTTGATCGTAGGGTATGCGATTGGGTCTCCTAGGGCTGATCAGTATGCCAACTATGCCAAAGCATTTATCGCACAAATCTGCGACTGAGATGGACACAAATAACTCCAGCAATTATGGCTAAGAATAGAATATGGTATTAAATATCTTACGTATACATAATTACATCCAATTATCATGTAGGTCATTTGAGTTTCTCACTAGCCGAACTTTTGGTCAGACAACACAACACATTGGTTCCACTTGTGGCATTGAGTGCCAAATATCGCAGACATCATAATGATGGCTGTGAAAGTTTCAAATGGTTCATTAAGCTGCTTAAATATAATTCCAGACAATTTTGTTATACCCCTTAGCCATATATCATATTACAACGGGCATATTAACAGCTGTCATTTGAGATAATGGTAATAAGAGCATTATCTCTAAAGATCCTGAAATCCCTTAGCTTACATTTTGGATGCTAAAATTGGAAAGTTTTCGATGTATCAAAATATAAATAGTTTTTATTTTACTTAATGAATTTTTTACTTTTCTAAAAGCAACACTTTATTTAATATTTTAAGTGTATTAGCCAAATGGCTTCAGGATATTTGAAAGTGTGGTTAAAAAAAAATAAAACATTCACCAACGTCATTTGGACATTGATGGAATGCCAAATTGATCAATTGGGCAACTGATTTAGTGGTCAACCTTCGAATTCCCCTCAACAATTGGGTCATTTTCAATATATTATAATTAAAGTCACAATAAATTATGTACTTTGGTGGACTGGACACTGTGAGAGTGCGGCACCTGCGTGATTGTGTTACGCCCATTAAGAATGACACGCCTACTACGCCTACGCCTGCCTCAACTCAACTCTAAGTCTAAGCATTGCTCATACGCAACGTTGGCCATGTTGGCGCATGACTTTTAAGTGCCATTAATGAGGAACTTGTACACATTTTGTTGTTATTGTGTATCGGTATTTTCTGTTTTACTTTTGTATTTCGTTGTTTTATGATGTTGTAGTTGTTGTTGTTTTGCAGTCCTTTAAAAGCTGCTTTGAAGTTGGTGCGACCAAAGTTTGTGCCTTTTAGCGCTGTCAACTAATTAAATTGGGAACAAGAACTGAAAGTTTTCATAAGTCAACCAGAAAAACTTTTAATTAGTTAAAGCTGTGCACAGAAAAATATTCACCAATCAATTGAAGTGAAGTAATTGCGATTTAATTAAAGCGTAAATAATTTCATTATTTTATTTTTTGTTTTTTGTTGTTGTTGTTCAAGTGTTGAGCCTTTTATGGCACAAACACTTGACCAAAACAGAACAATCATCTGCCAAATATATTCAATACTTGTACTTCATAATAATTTTTGTACATCGCAAAAAATAATAAAAAGGAAAAAAGTCAAGCTATTGAGATGTGCATGACTGGCAGATACCCTTTAGTAAGTTAGGGAACGAGAGAGAATCTCAGAACTTTGAAACAATCTTTAAATGTATTTGGTATTAGTTATAAAAAAAAATTTACACATTTAATTCCTATAGACTCTTATATGAACTGGAAAATTTACAGGGTATACTCGTTGTAGCTGGGACATGATTTTTAACTTTGGGGCCAAAACATTTTGTTTGTATAATTCATATAAATTGAATAAATCAATATTTGCCATGCCAAATTGTATGTTAAGATTCATGATTTTTAATTATTTGTGTTTTTGCATAAATTATTAATCAACAATAGCAACAACTACAATACATATTTACGTATGTACATACACATATGTACGATCATTAGCTTGCGCTAAAGACTTATTCCGAAATCTGTGCGATGCCCAGCAATTTCCAGACGTGGCCACTTTGAAGCCCCCTTGATTTAATTGCTTTCATTGAGCAAATCAACAGCTTAGACACGAAATGAAATGAGCGGAAGGCAGTTGAATGGAGTGTGGACCAGAACTAAACTGGCAAAAAAACAACGAGATGAAGAAGAAGAGGAGTCAAAGGCCATAGAAATTTCGAGGACAGAGGAAAGTTTTGATGAATCCGTAAGAATAGATTCTACTTTCGCTTTTAATTGTCCGCACTGTACATTTTTTAACTTATAGATCAAAAATAATTGAATTTCTTTAGATGATGCTACACAACAGAGTTTAAGTAAACTTCAATTAGTTTCAAAATGATTTGCAGCTGTTTCAATAAGAATTCTTCAAGATGTGCTTATTGGGATTCAATATGTGGTTTGGTTTTTTTGTTTGGTTTAATTCAGCTGATTATAATGCTAATATAAGACAACAAACATCTTTTTAAATAGGTTGAAATGTCTACCTTGAAAACAAGAGAAAGGCCACCTTTAAGGTCTTTAATATCCTTAAAAGAAAATAAATTGAATGACGCATCTTGAAAAGAGTTGGTAAATGCTTGAGGGCAATTGTTCTATGGTTTTTGTTTAGAGATCATTAAAGAGCCACTAGACAACATTATTTAAGGTGAATTCTTTGCTTTGACAGCCAGAAGACAACGCAGATTGTCTGCTTCAAATGCGGCCAGGTGATTAAGGTGTCAACTTAGCTGGCCAAAAGCCAAAGTCAAAGCCAAAGACAATTCTTCGAGATTGAAATGAAAAGAAAGTTTTGTGGCACAGAAATGAATAATCATCGAATTAAATGTTACGCACAGTTCACAAAACGACAAAAGTGTGAAAAAAAGAACAAAAACAAAATAAATAACAAAAAACACAAAATAAAATAAATATATGTAAGAAGTTGCGAGTTGTTGATAAAGCAGCTAAAGAAATAAATCAATAACGAAAAAATTATTAGAGTCGACAGTTAAGCAAAGCGTTTTGTGAGTGTGTGTGTGTGTGTGTGTATGGTGTATGATTTTGCGGTTTGTTATGCGTGTGTTTTTTTTTTCCGCTTCTCTTGTTGTTGTTGCTCTTGCTGTCGTGCTGCTTAAGCTGCCTTTTTGGCAAGTCAAACATCACAAGCGGTCCAGCGAACCGGTTCTCAAGAGATTTCACGCGATTTCAGCGGACCAAATGAAGCGTCAATTAATGTTTTAATGAGTGTTGTTGTTGTTGTTGTCGCTGCAGGTACCTAAGGAGGTGGGGTGGTACTAGCTGGTTCTATGTTTGGGCACGTGTTCCATTTTGGCCCATAACAATACAATCAAGAACAATCCAAGTAAATAGCACATTAAAGAGGAATATTTCAACTCTAATGTAAACAGAAGCAAAGCCCAAAACAAATACTGAAAAATAAAGCACGATCTCAAATCAAAATCAACAGAGAGGCAGAGCTAGCAGCAGAGTTTTAAGTATTTCCGAATTGAAAAAAAAAGAAAAAAGAATTTAAATAAAAACAACAACAACAACAGCAGCCGAACACTACAGTCGAGATACCTTCGTCCCCTTCTGCCCCATAGCTAACGATCGTGCGATTAACTGTTAACAAATCGTGCACACGCTGATGTCATACATGCTTCACTTCTCACTCTCCTGCTCTCCTCTCTCCCTCTCTCTCTCGTTCGTTCGTTCGTTCGCGCTCGTGCGCTGTTATCGCACTGCGCAGCGTCTGGTCTGGTCGGTCTGCTTGTTGTTGTTGTTGTTGTGATGTCATTTTATGCAGCAGCCAGAAACATTGCAGAAAGCTGCTCTCGCTCACTCTCTTTCGGCTCTTTGCGCACTGAGAGAGCTTTATTCTAATTGGAATCCGGCTCCCACATGCAAACAACTGTATGCATAAGTATAAACATATGTGTGTGTGTGTATGACTTCGTGTTTGTGTTTTTGTTGCTTCTTTTCAGTTCAACTCGCAATTTTGTTGACTTTTCGCCGTTTTGTGTTTATCACATTTTATTCATTTCGCTCTCGAGTGCGTTAGTGTGTGTGTTTGTATCTGTGTGTGCACAGTTTCGTTTTGTCACTTTTTGTTGTTATTGTTGTTGTTGGGGCTGCTGCTTCTCCACTTGCAATAAATACCAATTTACAGCATTTTCGAATGTTTACACGTGACTTTAGTTAAGTTGTTGATTCTGTGCCGAGTGCCACAAGCATGTGTCGCATAAAGAAAACGAACAATAACAACAACAACAACAACGCAACGGTCACAATGTTACCATTATGGGTGACATTTATCTGAGCGCTATTCCTATTTGTTGAGCTGATTAAACGACTTTGCGCTTTTTGCTGTTTGTTTGCTTGTTTGTCTGTTTGCGTATCATTTATGATTGTTGCAAGTATGTAAACATATAATTGCTGAGGTTGACACGAGCTTAGCTTTGCATGTGACGACAATAAATTTTGCATATTCAATACGCGAGAATGTAGTAATATCAAGTATACGTCATGTTGTGCTACTCATAGAAATATGTATTTATCTTAAATAGGTCAATATATTTCATATCTAACATTTCATTATTTAATACTGAAACTTTATTTATCAGTTGATGTTGCAAAAGTCCACCGTTTACAATTATTTCATAGTTTATAGTTATGAAATAATTGAAATGATGCACATCATATGTATTGTTTAAATAATTGTATACCAATGGTATTTAAATGTTTTATTTATTTATCAGAATCATTAAACAATATTTGCTGCGACGTGCCAATTGATGAAACAAAAATTTGCTTTTGTTCACGGGTCGCCAGATAAAATTACATTGAAATTTTAAATATTGTGGGCATAAATCATTCAATGGGAATTGCATTCTTTGAATAGAAAAAGTGTTAAATTACTTTTGCAATTAAATTAAATTAATTACTAAGAAATTTGTATGTAAACTTAAATATTAATGCGTAGGGAGACATTAAATATTACATATTGAATGCATATTAAATCTGGAATATTCTAAAAGTCTCGTGTAATAAATTTTGCTATATTGGGACATTCAAACAAATGAACGTATTTCGTTATGCAATATCTTTGTCGTTACGCATAAACTAATTAGACAACAAACAAAAGTTTAAAGAGCTGAATGGCTTAGTAAAAGTGACTAACTAGACTACCCTCTCACAGTAGTTGTACCCTGTAAACACCAGACAGAATAAGCGTCTTCAACTCAACGAACGTGTATAATGCAGTGGTGTCCAAAAGCATTTTTATTTCCATATTTGGGGCATCATTGGTCAAATGCACTTTACATTAAAAATTGCATGTGATTTTCGTTAAAAAATTAAAAACAATATTTAAGTAAATACATAATAGTAAAAAACAATTAATAATTAATAAACAGAATAAATAATAATTAATCAATATATTTTCTAATTGATTATTTGTGTGGTATCTAACCGTCGTAGATTAAGATTGAATTGTATTTGAGATTTATTCAAGAAATCGCCCGCCATACACAAACATTCTCTCTCACATACACACAACACACACTCAGAAAGAAACACTCACCTCTCACCTCGCTCTTGGACTCTGCAAAAGGTTGACCGTTACGCCCTCGCACGCTCACATTACGCAAAAATGGGCGCCGCCTTTGCATTCTTCCACTTGCCGCATTTATCGCCGCTTGGCAACTTGTCACACGATTCTCATGGGCGACGTCGTCGTAAGCGTCAGCTTCGACGTAGTCGTCGTCGTCGTCAAGGACAGCGTCGCTGCCCTCTTCGCATTGCATTGAACTTGAACGGGGGTTGGCTGCGCTGGCTTTGGCACTGGTGAATTGCAGTTAGCTGACGCTAGGGGGCGTGTTCACTTGCAGTCCGCACTCAATGCGTTGCGTGCGCTCTCTTTGTTAATGGCTCTTCACTCAAGTTGTTTGTTAAACCGAGTTGAGTTGAGTTTCACTCGAAATGCGCCTCTGAATATGCAATGGAATTTTCAATTAGCTGTCGCAGCTTTTGGGGAATTTTACCCACTGCGTGGCCACTGCATAAAATGCATAATTTAACTGTGCAATATTTGAATAACTCTGTTGTTGCTGACGTCAACACAACAATAACAGCAACAAGAACATGCGACACGGAAATGCTTTTCAACTTTAAACTTTGCTGCTAAATTTAGAAGCCTAAAAGCAAAAAGCCAGCAACACCATAGCACAAATATAGTTAGTGGGCGTTGTTGTTGTTGTATTTATAGCACAGTTGACTTTTGGCTTTGCTGTTGGAGTTAAAAAAGTGTTGCATACTTTGTGGCGTTTTATTTTTGTGTTTGCTTAGCTGTCAACATTTAGCGCCTTCTGCTAATCAAAACACTCAAGAAAGCCAAAATCAGCTGTCTTGATTTGCATGTGTGTGTCTGTGTGAGTGTGTGTGTGTCTTTGTGTGTTTGGTTTTATGTTTGCGGTCATTTCCGGCGACATTTACCAGTCGATTAGAAATGCAAATAGCATTCACTTGCATTTGCTTAGACCTGACTTTTAGATAGGTAAACACGGTAAAAGACAGCCGGGTGGTGTTGCAGATAGTGGTAGGGAGGGAGGTGGGCTGCATGTCGCTTGGTTTATCAATTACAGGCACAGTGCCAAAGTCGCAGACAGTTTACAGCCAACGCCACTTGCCACAAGTCGATGTGGCGTTTATTTCAAGGACATTAAAATGAATATATAGTCTTGGCATTTAATATGCAATATGCGAGGGTTGCTATTGAACATTGTCGAAAATTGTTACTAGTTTCAAGTAATATTCAATAGTTTTATGCAATATTTTAACAACAAGAAATAAGTTTGTGTGCAGTTTAAATATTTTCTTTTAATTTATTAACTACTAATTCTTTTTGTTTTCCAGATTGTGTTATTGTAGGTGTAAGAAAAGTTTTGAGGAGAGCTAATTTGTAAGTTAAGTTGAGATATTTTATAAAAGAACAAAGTTTTTCGTGCTAAAGATTAATTTGCTTCTGATTGCTGCTATGACAGATATCCGATATTGACCAAATTTGGTTAAGATATTAAACTACGATATCTTATAAAGCATCAAAGTTTTTTATACTAAGCAGTTCTCTCGTACTGTGAACTTTGACCCACTTACAGGTTGAATTTCAGCTTTCTAGGTTTAACCGTATGGCCAACACGCTGATATGGTAGTCAGTCAGTCAGGACAAAGAGTTTTACATAAGTGTGTATATAAATTAACTTTTCTTAAAATTATTATAGTCCGAATTTTTTTGGTATATCTTAGTAGAGGGTATTGTTTTGATTTTATAGCTATTTATTATTACATTAAGACACAAATAAAAATTTTCCATTTGTATTTAATTCTATATTTTTTTAAAAGTTGTCTATCCCCATGTAGTAGAAGCTTATTAATTTTTTTTTCAATTCCAAAGTAGTGACAGCTCTATTTTCTCAATTATTTAAATGACCCTCGCCAGTGTAAAAGCAATTCCCCTGCCTCTTGACCCCCTTATGGATGACAGTCCAGCAGAAGTAGAAACAAAAGCGAAAGCGAAACTGAAACTGAAGTTGCAGCTGACCAAAGTCACGAAGTGAATGGATTGAACTTCGCTTTGGGTTGGGTTTGAGTTCGTTTAGAACCTTGTCGAAGTCAGTATTTGCATACCAAGTTGTTGTTGTTGTTGCTATTGTTTTTGTTGCTGGTTTGTTGTTGCTGGTTTGTTGTTATCTGCCGCAGCGGAAATGCAATGCGGCTGTGTTTGTTGACTATGTGGTAACGTGCAACTTGCTACTTGCAACTGACTCTCGAATGATTGACACCGCGTTGCACGCAGCTTGCATTTTGATAGCCTCTCCCCCTCCTCCATCGCCCCTTTTTGCGCTCCAGCAAATGGCAAACAAATTGGTATCTATAATAACATTTATTTGGCTTTATTTTAGTTGCGAATCGAGCTCATAAAACTAAATTGCATTGTCTTTGATTTTCGTCTATTTTTTTTTTCAATATTTTTTGCATAAATGTGCAATCTACAAGTTCGTATGTATGTGCGTGTGTGTGTGTGTATGTTTGTGTTGGGGAAATCCTTTTGCGTGCCTGGCACCTGATGGTGCGACTTTAGGATTTAGTTCTCGTTTGGTTTTCCCTTTGCGCACTAATGGCTTGTTATATAGCATAAAATCGTGTTATCCCATAACTGTGAAGTATATGCATGTATATGTGTGCACGTATATGTGGGTGTGTGTGTGCATTTGACAGGCTGTATAAGCTATTGGTTTTTAATAGCGCGTTTCGTGCGCATGAAAATGGATTTGATGGCATATCATCAATAACAGGCAGCAGGAACTGAGCTGAAATAAAAAAACCAAGCGACCGAAGAAACAAACAAAGAACCATCATAATGTTTGTTAAAATATTTATGCAAATGTATGTGTGGGAGTGTAAGTGTGTCTGTGAGTGTATGTGAGAAAGTGTGGCATAAATAATACATTTGTGAATGAGAAATTCCAACTTCTTACTCTTATTTATAATTATTATGATGGTTATTTGTGTTATCAATATATTTATTATTTATTTATTTTATAAATATGCCATTTTTGGTTTTACTTTTAATAATAACTTATAACAAGTAATTTTTTATTTTTTTTTTTTCAAATATGGTTATTCTCATTTTATATTAACTTTTAATAGTATAATAATTTGTAATAAGTAATTTTTTAACCTTTTTTTTTAATATTTTTGTTATTCTATAATAATAATTTATAATAAGTAATCTTTTCTAAATTTTGATTTGACTAAATTTAAATATGTTCTTGTTTATTTGAGTTATTCAACGCAAAGTGTATTGCTAAAATTTTTTTTAAATTCTTCATCTTCTTTCTATATATTCAATATTTAACATTATGAGATAGCCTTGCAGAAAGTGAAATATTTGCATAAAGATTGGCACCAAAAATTTATAGCTGGATTTAGGAAAAACACAATAGATCTAGTTGATAAATGTATTTGATCAAGTTATATAATACTAAAACCAGTTAATAATTGTATACAAATTTCTTTTATTCTTGTTTGCAGATTGATTACTTTATAGAGAGACAGTTGACGGCTGAGATTATTTAAAAGGTAAAGATTTATGCAAATTTTACAAACATTTAATTATAACACAAGTTTTAAATGGTTGAAACAGCAATTATCAAACAAATTGTTGGGTTTTAAAATTGCTGATTCGAAAATGGGGCACGTGAAAAGGATACGGAAAAGGGAGCACGAAATACGCAAGACGAAATACAATTATTAATGTTGGGCAAATTATGCTTGTCTAATGCTCAATATTAATAATTATGTTAGTTTTACACAGGTTGTAAGAAAGACGAGGGAAGAGTGTTGTTTTACGCCATTTTGTTGTTGTTGTTGTGGTTGCGGTAACTTCCGGTTCAATAGGGCGGCAAGAGAATACACATTTATTCATTTAACGCCTCATTAATTCATCACTTTCAATAAAATTTTACGCTTACATACATTTTGAGCACACACCTGCTTAGTGTGTGTGTGTGGGTGTGTGTGAGTTAGATATTAACCTCAAGTAGTAACAGTAACAGGACCATGAGTCGCTTCATTAGAGAGACAGTAATGCCACAAAGCTGTTGAATCCTTGCGCTTTAATTAAGCGTGCACACTCTGCCTGAGTATTTGTGTGTGTGTGTGTGTGTGAAACTCATTGAATTTCGCATTAATGTATTAACTTTTATTCAGCGTCAGCATCGCGGAAAATATGTGTAGCATACTTTGAGGCGCAAAAGTTACACTGACTTTAAAACTCGAGCAAAATTCATGCTGCCAACGCACGTGACCAATAGGCTTTGGCTTATATAAGCTATAAGTCTGAATGCCAACAGAGCGTAAGAGAGAGAGAGGGACAAAGAGAAGGAGAGAGAGATCAAGACAGTTCGCATACGTTTTATATGCAATGTATTTGCCAATTACTTGAAAGGATTTTGACAATAAACAGACGCATTTCTTTATTTTTTGTTTTGACTAACACTTGCCACGCCCTGTTCCTCTGCCTTTTCCTCCCCTGCCTCCTTCTGCGTAACAGCAAAATATACAGCAAATAGCAGCAGCAGCGGGCGTTTAAAAATAACTCCTTGTTGGAATTTCCATAGAAATCTCGTGCATATTGAAAAATGTAAAAATATTGATGTTTTCACTTTGTGTGCTAATTTTAAAAATTATATGTGAAACACACAGAAATTGGCAGCAGCAAGGAAAGTTCATAACACAGGCAGACGATGAGAGAATGGAGAATGGAGGAATTGTATGAGAAGGGCAGACGCTTGCCTTGAGAGATTTTTTCATTCCAAATGCAGTTGCAAGTGCAAATTGTTAGACTTATTTAGCGTCGGCGTCTGTGATAATAAAAATAAGTGGTATTTATTTGAAAAACTCGCGCACACTCGTCTCGCCACTTCCAATTCCAAATGCATCACTAGAAAATTATCGAAACCGAAGAAACAGAAGCAGAAGCAGCAACACTGAAACAGAAAGCAGAAACAGATGCTCAGGAAAAACGCAGAAGATTTCCTTTCTTTAATTTAGTTGAAGGAGATCGGTAGACAAAGCAACAACACACCATACAAACCCAACACACACACACACACGCAAAACACACTGTGAGGCCGAAAAACTGAACCAAAATACTTATAGCAATAACAAAAACAAAGAAAACCAAAAATAATACGAAAAATTGCTTTAATTTTAAAATATTTCAGTGTATGTTTATCTATCTTTTTGTGTGTGTGCGTGGTTGTGTGTGTGTGTGCGCGCTTCGGCCTTTCGATTTATTTCGAGCGATCGGCCAGAATTAAGAGCTTTATTAGCGCATCGGCCGAGCAATCAAACGCGTCGCGAGTTCGACAAATCGCAAAAAGGAATCGATATTCCCAGTTTGTTTTTGTCATTTGTTTCCTTTGTGTGCGTTGTGCGATTTTTGCCGGTATATCGATAGACATTTCTATTGGCGTTAGAGAAAGCCGAACTTGTTTGTTGTTGTTTGTAGAGTTTTTATCGAGTTGTGTAAATGTGCTTAGCAATGCATGTATATAAAAGATTTCATTGCACTACAGCCCAGCATTTTATACCTTTATTAATTTAATGATATGCCAGGTGTTATCGATAAGTTTCTAAATTAAATTTATCAATTAATCTTTTCATCGTAATTTATTGGCTTACATGCCTAGTGATAAATCATTTAGACTCCCAATCTAAACTATTTTAGAAGTCATCAAATAATTCAAAAGTAATTTTTTAGGTCTGATAACCAAACCATTAAATATCAGTCTACATTTTTTTACAATCTCCAATAATAAAAGGACAGCCCGAAACGTAATTGATTATTAAATGGCAATGGTGAATTAAATGGCAACTGTCTGATGTCTGTTATAATCTCATTAGGTTCTTATACTCATTTTATGTGGATAATACTTTCTTGCCTTTTATTCTACATTCAATCTTGGGAACGGGCTGCTTAGCGTCGTTTTGGCTTTAGGCCAGGCTCAGAGTAAACCGGAAAGCCAAGCCGCAAATCCCTTGTACAAACACTCGAAATAAGAAAAGGAGAGTTCCGTATGAAAACCCCATTAAAATGCTTTGGAAAACGCTCAAGTCGAAAAGCTTATCAAACACGCGGTGAAAGTTGCAGGAGGAGGAGGAGGAGAAAAACATACTCAGATGGCAATTGGGGCTTGCCACCTGCAATTCTTGTTGTTTCAAGCATTTTCAATTGTTAAGTAGGATTTTATTTTTTTGGTGTATGTATAAATTGTTTTTTTTTTTGGTTTTGTATTTGTCGAAAGGTGCTTCTGGCCGCGTTCTGTCTGCGGAATGGTTGGTTATTTATTTTGGGTTACCTCTAAAATTAAAATGACTCAAAAACACACAAGACCAACACAAACACACACACACAACAGCAACAACAACAACAGCAATAACAACAACAACAAACAAGAGCGAACAAAAAAGCGTTTTTTATAGAACATTTATTTATAATTATACATTCTCGTTGTATATGCGATTTTCTGCGCCAGTAAAGTGAAGTGTAGGAAATATCGTGCACAGACATATTTTCATTTCGATCCGATTCCGATCCGTTACGATACGATGCGATGCTCAATACTTGCGTGCGTTCAATTATCAGAAGTGAATCAGTGAATAAATAAATTTTTATATACATAATCGTTTAAATTAAATGCAAAATCAAATTTAAATTGCAATTTTCGCATCGAAGGACGCGTCGTCCCGTCTCACTTCGTCTTACGTCTCGCCTCTGTGTCTCTCTCTTTCCCTCCGCGCAGTTCAATTAACTGTGCAATAATTGACATTTAAATTAACAACAATTTGCTAAATAATTCACCATTTTTTTCGCTTTAAAGTGATTCAGTTGGGGTCAAAAAATAATATCGATCTTCGTTTTCTCTGTGTTTTTGTGTTGAAAAGTGAAATTCTGTCAAAGCAATAAAATTTCCCAAAATAAAGTCAAAGAAAACATCTGTTCTTTGTTGTTTTCATACGAAAAATCGCGCAAAGTGAATTACAACAACAACAGCAACGACAACGATAACAGTGACTACAACAACAATGTTGTTTAACATAATGCTAAAATTTAAATTGAAAATGTTGCCAGCAGCACAAATGTTGCCAACACATGTTGCTGGCCGCCAGATGGCGCTTGGCATAATCGTTGCTCACAGATGGCGTAAAGACGATCAGCTGCACATAAATTCTGCTAGATGGCGTTCTTCACAATTGTAAGCAATCATTTACTGGGGAATATACAGGGTGGGCCCTAATAGGTCTCGCACTTTTTTGAAGCGATACTGTGCCTAAACAAACCCGCACAGATAAGCACTCGCTAATATTTCTTCCACTTAAGTATATTTTAAAATCAATTTACTTAAAAGTCAGCTCATACATTGTCTGTTGAAAGTTTGTCAACAATAAAAGTAAAAAGAGAGCTAATGCAAAAATTGAATTTTGAGGGAAAAAAAACATTTTTACATTGTTTAAAAATATAGGAGTGAATCGCAGACTTAGGCAATTCACTATTGCTCGCTTCAAGGCAACTTAGAAGTATAAAATAGCAAAAAGCGAAGGTCGAAAAAGTATCGTAAATTAGAAAAATAATTAAAAGTAAAGTTAAGATAAAAGCTACACAAAAACCACGACCAACAGATTGAGTGTTTATGCGACAAGCGTGGAAGAAGATCCGAGCCATTTAAGAGTTAAAAATTCGATAACTGTTATGGTTTTGGGATCAGCGATTTCAGCGATTTCAGCTATTTATGAGAGGATCTGCATCCATTGTACTTCTGCATATGAGAATACATGATGGACAAATTGAAGACTTAAAAAAACATGGAGTTGGAGCAGTTCAAGAGTCTATTACAAAAATGTTGGAAATAAATAGCCAAAGACATCAAAGACACAAAAAGATTTCAATATAAATTTCCCACTAGATTTTGTTTTATTAAATAAGTTAGTTGCGACACTTATTAGGGCCCACGCTGTATTTTAGTATTAAATGTATTTCAACTAATTGGCAACTCAATTCAATGTTAAGCAAAAAAATGTTAAATTTAATGATACTAAGCAATAACAAATGTTGTCGTTAGTGTATTGCTGTCAATAAACACTCGGAAATATTCTCAATGCAAACATCCTGCACAGCTGACGTGTTCAACAATGGCTATAAAGCTTCTTAGTTTCCAACTAATCCTTCAAACCACCTGCAGAGTGTTTTCATTCTGCTTTGCTTTCGTTTTATAAGTTGCTTTTCTAGCTGAAGGCTATTACTAAGCGGTTTTACAGCGGGTGTCAATGAAAGAGTGTTGCAACAACAACAAACAAGAACTTTGAGTGTTTTCATAGAAACGAGACACATGTGATAAGCCTTTGAAAGGTTCAGTTAGGGTTTTGAATTATGAAGTGGTTAATACAATTTTCAGATGGAAAACTTTTTTTTGCGCTTGATTGTAAAATTAAACAAGCGGGAAAGGCAATAGTCGAGTTACCGACTATGGGATACCCGTTACTTACTCAAACAACAATAAAATATTTTGTATTGCATACTTTTAGGCACTTGCAATGCTTAAAAACTTAAATCAGCCATTTTCTGTTTTGCCGATCTTGTTGTCATTAAGTAGGATGATAGCTTTTAATATTATATAACGTTAATTATTAAAAAATTCGTGATATTCTTTTTGCGGAGGCGGAGAGGGGCGTTGCAAAAATTTGAAACAAACCACTTGCGTGGGTCTTATAGAAGAATGGGTGTCAAATTTGGTTGTTCTAGTTCTTATATTTCAGATTCGACCTTATATTCCATAATTTATAATGTATTAAAAATGCCTTTGGTAGGATTTTGCTTAAGTTTGTTTCTTACTTTTCTAACTTTCTAAATAACAAAGAATAGGGTATTTTATATTCGACCTTATATTCTTTTATTTCTAATGCTTTGAAACTGCCTTGGGTCAGGCTTTGGCTTAGTTTGTCTGTGACGTTTTCTAGGCTTAGCATTCCGCTTAGTACGACAAGTAGGTAGGGTTAGAGACATGTCTGTCATGCCAATCACATTCGATAAGCGCTTCCGTTTCCGTTGTAATCCAATACGCACATTTGCCAGACTCCACTTGGGTACGACAGTCTTCTCGTAGTCTAAGTAGAGAGTAGTCAAGTATATGTATCCACTTGAATCTTATGTATTTTCAGTTAGTTCTCTTCATGTACAGACTGGTTGTGTCCCCTTTTTTTTGGCACTCGTCTCGCATATTTTGTGCAAAAAACTTCGTGCAATTCGTTCGACAGAAAAAGAAAAAACTAGAAGCATTAACGACTCTTTCTAAATTGCAACAAAATGTTGTTGTTTATTTACGCAAATTTGTGTAGACTTTGGATGACTGCCAAAAATTACAAAAGCATCACAGAGGCGACGCCATTTTTCTAGCATTTCAAATGCCAGCCAAAAACCCCAACAACAACAAGAACAACACAAACAGCACTACAATAAAAACAACAAGCTGCAAAATTATTGTACAAGTTTATTATGGAAATATTTACAAGAATATTTGTGAACTTATTCATTAATTGTTGTGTCTCGGCCTCACATGATGATTTCAAAAATATTGCTTGGTGGAAAAGGGCGCATACATGGGAGGGGAATTTTCTCCTCTGTCACCTCATTTGTTGTTGCTGTTTGTGCTCAGTGTTTTGGCCAGAGGTGGGCGAGGGTGCCTGTCTGTGCTCACATAGGGATTGTCATAAAAATCAAGTGAAAAAAAAAAAGCGCCACAAGCGAAACATTGACAAAAATGTCGAAAATCATGACAAAGAGCCGAAAAGTCGCAGCCCAACAATTTATTATAGACAACTGTATGTTCAGTCTGCATTCCACTTTTATTTTGTATCTTCCTTTCATACTCTTCTTTCTGTATCTCCCTTTCTCTCTCTGTCTCTTTATCGCACCGACTGTGAAAAAAGGAAAAACTGTAGACAATTTGGACCCGCTGGAAAAGCTCTGTTTGTGTATGCTGTTGGCTGCTTTTGCCGAGGTGCCATGACAACACACACACTCACACACACACACATGCTTACACATCACAACAGATACAAAGATACTTTAGATACAAAGATACATATACGGCACGGGGCCAGAACTGATCAACGTAGGTGTATGTGAATGTAGATGGATGCGGTTAATGTCGTTGCTGCTGTTGAAGCATTTCATTAGCCACCCACACGCTTGACATACACACAAACACACATGCACACACACACTCACGGAGACAGCACACTCATGAGCATTCACTACAGGAGAGCACAGCGCCTGGCATGTGGGCGTTGAGACAAGCACGCGCATTTGTCTCTCCGAAATACCCTGTATATTGAATACTTTATAGGTTGTATCCATAATAGCACGTTACATATTCTTTGCAATAAAGTTAATTAATTCTTGAATGTTAAAAAATCTCCCTAGCAATGTAAAAATACATTATAAAATCATCAATTCGATTTTGGCTGAAGTGATTTTCAAGCACTTTATATCGATAATTTCTTAGCGATATATCTCGATTTTAGTAATTTTAATAATATATCTTTTTTAAGCAATAATGAGAAAGCATATAGTATTAATATGAGGTATGGTAGCGACTGTATTTGTCAGTTGACTAAAGGGTATTTCCGCAGTCAATTGCACGGCAAAGTTACACCTATGCCAGGTTCAAAGCCTTAACCACAAAATCCCTGAAAAGTTCTGAGAAATGATCTCTAAATCAGACTTGTTGCATATGCAACACATTCAAGACACAGGCGTAGGCTTGAAGCCTGCGGGAATCTCTGTCACATGCATGACGTAAATGAGGATATACTTTTCGTTTTGTTTGAATGACATTGCTTATTGTTTCTGTCGTTTATCTATTTTCAGTTACGCAATTCGGTTGCAGCATAAGAAGAGCAGGTGGAAGAGACAACAACTACAACGCCAGAGTCAATTGATAAACGCAACAACAAAAACAACAATACATAAACTAAGACACAAATCAGGAACAAAAACATAACACCTATAAGTACACAGATAAGTGGCTTAACAGCATTCAAATTTGCCATATACAAAGGATAAACAAATTAATATAAATATAACTATTATAAAGATGTTAACTATTTGTCATAAGACATTATAAAAGCACTACAAACGTTGGACTTTTTTCATGTTGCTCAACAGCGGCATTTGTCAGGTAAATAATTAACTATTAAACTTTTTTTTTTTGTTAATTGTAACATGAAATGTAACTCTAAATTACGACGGTGTTTAGAAGGAAGTATATTTAAGTATATACAT
>JBAMBL010002305.1:0-25476 GCA_037043405.1 Drosophila subquinaria | reverse complement strand
TCAATGTACATATAAACTGTATCTAAGATATGATTTAAAATTTGACAGTAATTTCTATACATTTTACGTCAAAAAATATTTTCAATAGTTATCAAACACCTTATTTAGACATTGAAAAATCGGGCCTAAATATATTTATCTATTTATTTATTTATCTAATTATATATCTGTATATCTCTTCTTTTCCCCTATTTTTAAATACGAAATATTATTTTTTTTACACTAAGGAACCAAAACGAGTTTAATGGTTTTATGTACGTAAATGTACATATGTTAACGGAAATTTACTGTGCTCATTAGATTTATAAAAACATAAATAAAATATAAAAAATTCATATTTGTACTCCCAGTTAATTAGATTTAGGTACCATAACATAAATGCTTAAGCCCGCATTAATATATCGCTTACAGCTCGACGAAAAAATTTTTGTGCGCCCGTATTATGTAAAGTATATAATTATAATTACCTAAAAATAAAAAAATATAAATATATAAAAACACTTGCCAAACCTACAACTTAAGTTTCATTGAAAAAATAATGATTGAATGTACAAACGAATATAAAATGTAGCAGCTTAAGCCGTGGTTAAATCGACCCCTACGGAATAACTACGTGTTAAACAAGAGCTAAATGCAATGATAATAATGACAATGGGGCCAGCGTCAAAGTTGAACAATTCAGATGAAATGGAAGTACGATAAATATTTAAACTATGAGCACTTAAAAATGTCATTGGAACAGGAAAAGTGACAGCTGTGAGTTAATGAAGCGCATTGACTCAAGTTGGGGGCACTTGTAAAAAACCAGCAACAACAACAATATCAACAACAACAAAAACAGGTGGAGCAAAGTCCCCCTCATAATGTGGCAACAATGCGAATGCTGACATAATGCTCATCATGATGATGCTGTTGTCATAATGTTGATGATGATTATAATATTAATAGACAAACTGAAATGTCAGATGCACACAGGTGAGTAGCACTTTTAAAGCTTCAGACAAGCACTAGACACTAGTCACGACTTGCCAGCTTGCCACATGCTTGTGCCACACTTGAGTGGCAAGTGTCTCAATAGCAATGGTCTTGCCACCTGTCAAGTTGTTGTTTAAGCAACTGTATCAATTATTAAGTGACCTTCTTGAGAGTCTCTTCAACCTAATGCCTAATTCCATTTTATCAAGCCAAAGCCGAAGCGATAAACAAGCTAAAAGCATGCTAAATAATGGGTTCTTTAATATTTGTTTGGTTAGTCAAATGAATTACTTGGACAAACATCAAGCTGATGCATGCGAATCTTTGTTGTCTTCGGACTATGAAGTCACATATTGCATGGGCAATTTATCTAGGTGTGTCATACTAGATAAATAATGAGTTGGCTTTAACTATATAGACTGAGATATGCATGGTTGCGAAGTTTACTCCACTAACTAATACCCTGTAATCGAGTGAAAAATACACGGGACACTATAAGAAACTTAACAAATATTTACTTAATTTGAAAACATAAAACAAATTATAAGACCAAAATTAGGCAAACATTTAATTTGAAAAAAAAAAATGATTATTCATTGAAACACGTGATATTTAATAAAATAATTAGGATTTCGGCATTTACATTTTTTTTCTATTTAATATTTTGTTTGTTTCATAAGATTAGACTCAGTCGGATTTAAAAAAGTTATACACTAGCCAAAAAAACTATGCGTAGGAGTACAATATTTTTTTTACTTTAACAGCAATTGTAAGTGAAGTTTTCATTGTGAAAAAATATATTTGGAGAGTTTGTTTAAACTCCGTTTGAATGATGCTAAAATTTACTTAACTAATTAAGCACCCATTATAAAATTCGAATTTTTGTAAATTTTTACTTTTTATACTTTTATCCTCGATTTTTTAAAAAATATATTTTTATGCAAAAAAGTTCTTGAAACAATTCTTAGAGCAATTCTTCATGCAAAAAAAATTTTCAAAAATATCTTCGTTAGTATTTTTTTTATGATTTTTTGAAATTGCTAAAAAGCCACTTTTTGTGTGAAGTATAGGAAAAAGGGCTTAAAATAGTGATTTTGGGATTTTCAAAATATTATATAAAATACTAGCAAAATTAAATTTCAAATTATTAAATTGAAAAGTCACTCCTAGAATTGTTTGAAGAATTTTTTTGCAGAAAAATATTTTTTATAAAAATTCGAGAAAAAAAATTTTAAATGTAGACTTTTACAAAAATTCGAATTTTTCAATGGGAACTTAATAGGTTAAGAAAATTTTTGTATCATTCAAACGGAATTGAAATGACCTTTCCATTGATGCTAATATGTTAACGATATCGGCGCAAATTAGCCCCCAAATCTTAAGATGTTTGCTGTGCCAATAAATATGTTCGCCAGTGTATATTTCCCAAAAATTAATTAATTATATTTTCCCTAAGTTTTCTACTGTTATTATTATTCTAATTTGTACTTTCTAAGTTTTGCCTCCAAGTTTTTCATTCATATTTATGTTTATTAGCTTTGTTCTTAGTTTTCATTTCAGAATTTGCATATTAACATGCTGAAAATACTATCAGTTCGAGATATCTTTTATGGTAGATAGGAACTTACATTTAAAACTAAACGTCAAAGAAGTATGGAATAAATTTGCTCTGTACATAATTTTCCCAAGCTAACTCTTACATCATTTCCCATGCCAATCGCGTCTAGACAAGCTGCCAAAATGAGTATTCTCTAAGCTAGTCTAAGCGACTTTTATTTTTAAATGGGTCAAACTCACCTTTAGTGACATGCTTTGGTTCCTTCTTCTCCCTCTCTCTCTCTCTCTCTCCGTCTGCCTGGTTCCTGGTCTAGTGGCAGTTGCAGTTGCACCTGCTTACAAGCCCGTTACCATTGACCGATATTCAAACTGTAACGCAGCCTCTGCAGCAGCGGCGTCCGACTTCTAGTAACAGTAATAGTACGACGACGATAACAACAATATATCTATTGTAACAGTAATAGTAATAGTAAATATAACAACAACAGCAGCTGGCAACTGGCACCAATCAAATCAAAGCACATAGACAGAGATCATCATTGAAGAACCAACGAAGCAAAGAAGCAAACGACGACCAGTTCCAAAGTATCCGAGTCCAGGCGCTGTAAATAAAAAGCAAGTCGTGTCACGGGGCACATCAAAATTAAGTTGCAAGTTGCACAGACTGTTGCGAATTGTTAGTTGCCCGTTGCAAGTTGCAAAGCTGAGAGTTTGGCTATTTTCCCGGGTCGACAAGTTTCCCAAGCAACTGCCCGATTAGAATGCAAAAACAAAACACAAAGCACAAAACAGAAAAGAAAAAGTTGCAATCCAATTGCCAATTGCTCTGGGCCAGCAATAAAAAGAGCAATTTTTTGCACTTGCAAAAAGGATTAAATTATAGTAGATACCATGTAATTGTGGAAAGGAGAACGAGGAATATAAAGCATGTGGATTACTTTGAAAAGCACAAGAGATTCTAAGAAGGTCTTTAAGAGGATTGAAAGATGGCAACATTTAATTAGTTTTCAATTTCATAGAATTTCATTAATTATAAGATTTTTAAATCTATATAAAGTTTTTTCCGTGAAGAAGAACGAAAAGTATATGAGATTCTAAGAAAGTATTTAAGAGGATTGAAAGATGAAAACTTTTAATTAATTTTCATATTCAAGGATTGTTATTATAATTTAAGTTACGTACAAGATTTATAAATCTTTTAAAAGTTGCTTTATACTCCAATTAGTTAACTTAAAAATCATAATTTTAATAAATGCATTTTATGTTTCTATTCTTTTTCACTTTTTGTTTTGTTGATATTATCTTACTATTAATATTTTATTTTATTCTGTTAAGTAAGATTTCTTTAGCAAATAAGTATTAAATTATCAAGATCCTATAAAAAAGACCTCAAAACTTGCCATAGTTTATATGTAATTTTTACCTATACACAGTCTGTTACAATTTCATAAATTTTTTTTGGACTTTTAGCTATCTATAGAGCAACTTTCATTATTGCCAAGCAATTTTTTTCGATTTGCAAGCCAATCAATAATATTTAAAAATTTTTAATTTTATAATTTGCTTTACTGACGTCGATACGCCACAGAAATTGACAGGCGATGGGTTAAAAGGTCTTGTCAGGGGTCTAAAAAAGCAAGTAATGGGAGAAGACATTGCATTTCTTTTACTTTGTTTCGTTGCTTACTTATTTTAATTGCATTTCATGCTGCCACATTTTGCTTGTTTTTATGATGCTTTACACAATTCGTATCATCATCATCATCATCGTCAAATGCCGCCTTTCAACTTTTGACCCAGAAAGTGCTTTACTTAAAGTTTTCTTCTACGTCATCAGCACGCATTTTGGTGCTGACATCACAGTTTTCCGGCATGTCTTTAATTTTCTTTTTCTTTTGCGTTTTAAATCTCTCTCTCAGATTGCTTGCACATCTTAATTACTTTATACTTTTTAATTAAAAATGGTTTGTTTTTCAACCTCACAATTTACTAGTTGACTTCATTCATTAAATTCCCATTGAAAACTATTTATTGCTTTTGAAAATGTTATCTTTAAACTGTTTAAAAGGGGCTTTGAGTAACCTAAGGTTCTAGGTCGTTAGGTGTACGACGAGAACTTGAGAGATAAGTACCTATCAAATAGCTATTTCATTTGATAAATGCCTATAACTTACAACATGCTATCGGTAAGTTGCAGTCATTGACTACGCTAATCATTTGGGTTTTATTTTCCCTTTCATTACCGAGCCGAAAACATCAATAATAATAACTTAAAAAAAAGTAACTAAACAGCGAATGTTAAAAATTAAAGTTTAGTTTTTGCAAACAAAATACAGTAAGTTTCACTTTTGTTTTGCTGTTTTGTGTTATTGTTTTCTTTAGTTTATAAATAGCCGCTTGCTTAACAAACATGATCTCATTTATGGCGAATAAATTTGCATTTTTAGTTTAACATTATGCAAAAATCACACACTCACAAGTACGCGTTAAAGGTCAAGAAGCTGTGCGACAGGCCCGTTATGAGCTCTCTTTAAGAATGATACAAACAACAACGCAGCGGGGAAATACAAAACACGCCGCCAAGCGTTCGGTAGAGCAAGAGACGGGAAAGCACCGCACACGACAAAAGTTGAAATGCGACTGAAGAGCCAAAGTAAAAAGTTTCGCAGCAGAACCTGCTCGAATATATTTGTATATATATTTAGATCTTTAGACGAGCTCTACCTATAAAAAGCAAACTGAATATACTTATACGTATATAAAACCTAATTATCCCGTTGAAATTTGGCTTAATCTCTTAAAAATATACAACTTTAAATCAAAATTAACGGAAATATTTGCCGAATTGAAGATATAACATAATGTTAAAATGAAATGTCAGTGTTATTAACCTGCAACAAAGCTCACTGTTATCAAAGATACTGCACTGATCGAGTATTAAATACCTGTTAGCAATGTTATACTTCTGTTAACGCATGCTGTTAAGCACAGGTTAATGTTTCTAACTGATCTAGAACTAAATGTTTATTTATTTAATGCGAGTAAGCATTTAATTGTATTATTTAAAATAGTTTACCTTTCAAAAATTTATATTAATGCGAGAGCAGAAATTTCACGATATTTTGCACTTTATAATTGATTTTTACCGCCAAATTATAACGGTAAGTTAATAACACTGCTTTGTGAACTGTTAATTTGAAAAGCATAACCAGTCGCGCTAATTCACAATGAAAACAAACTCACACGCCCCCGCTCACCGCCCACACAGACGAACTTAAAAATACACACTAAGTTGGCGAAGCAAAAAAAAGTTCTTTGGCTTCCATTGACGGAAAATCGGCGTTGACACCGGATCAAGGACACCGACGACGCAGCCTCTGTCCAAAATCAATACTCACACGCAGTAAGACTCTGAGTTTGTTCACAAGTAATATTATGTTTCGCACCAATAATTGCTACTGTTTTTGCTATTAAGGTTTATTACGGGTATATCCTATGGATATAGGTCCTACGAGTGCACAGCTACCGACTTTACCAAGGGCGCTAAGGCCAAGAAAGATCCGGCGCCAATTTTATACGGTACAACTACTCTTCATGTTAAGCAAAATATGTGTAAGTGTAGTTACACTCTTCACTTATTTTACTTCTCGCTCCCTCTTTGTGCTTTTGCCGAAGGAAGTTGCCTGACGGTAAAAAAAAAATCATGTGGCAACATTGTCAAAGCGACTAATAAATTAGGGTTGTTGATATAATATTCATATATCGATAGATATTTTTTGGCGATGATATATTTATAACTGATACTTTTTTGAAACGATAAAATCAATATTAATATAATTATACAACTATTTTCGTCTATAAAAATTTACTTTTAGAACTGCAAGTAATTAAGGTACTTTTAATTTTAAACAGTTTCTGCTCGTGCCTTAAATAAATAATAAGCAAAGTCAACTTTGATGGACTACCCTTAATAAATAGTATGATGCAGAAGAGCATTTATTGACTTATCGATAGTTTTTCTTGCAACCCTACACGCGCAGCCAACTTCACTCTTTCTCTTTTCAGCCTCCATTGACGAGTGTTGGTCGCAAATTTGTAAATTATTACAAAATGTGAGTATAATTGCCATAATTAGCTTTAAAAAGCGCACAAAACACTTATAAAATGTTACTCTACGCATTGCAGCATAATGGAGAACGACGCCGGTGAGAACGTTGATTTGTACGTGCCCCGTAAATGGTAGGTGGAAGAACACGTGTTTCACGGACAACTCGAATTTGTTCGCTGCTGCATTTCATCTGGAAATTGGGAAAAACAGTGCTAATTTGTTGCGTGTATTTTTTCCCAGCTCGGCATCAAACAGAATCATCCACGCTAAGGACCACGCCTCCGTGCAATTGAGCATTGTTGTTGTGGATCCCGAGACCGGTCGCCAAACCGATGGCACCAAGACCTACGCCATTTGCGGTGAGATCCGTCGCATGGGCGAGTCCGACGATTGTATTGTCCGTCTGGCCAAGAAGGATGGCCTAATTACCAAGTAAGTTTGTCCATCAGTCAATCGCCTTATGGCCAAGTATTAATTGTGCTTCCATTTCCCTTTTGTTTTGCAGGAACTTCTAAATAATGTACACTAGAATTGGTAATAAAGTGAATTCCTTTTGTATGTAACGAAAAATACGTGAATTTTGTGTTTTCTTTAATACCTTTTTGGAATAAATAAAGTGGCGCAGCCGAAGTATGCGGGAATGTAAATAACAATGTTGATATTTGCTTGTAAATAACAATCACATCGGATTGTTTGGCCATAACGATTACTGCCATTGGGCCTTCTTTCCATTAAGGATATTTCAGATTCAAAAGTGGCGCCGATTGGATTTCAGGCACAGATAAAGTTCTAATGGAACATTTCTGTTAAAATTAAGTATCTAATATACATATATATATTTTTGGATACATTCATGGAGCAACCAAGCTTGGCGGTCAACATAAAATGGAATTTAATTCTAATGGAGATTTGAGCACATTAGTAATTTCAACAAATAAATTAATCTCTAAACACTGACGACTGCTAAGATATGAAGTCACACTTTCCAAGTTAAAATTTGTGATAATTGAATGCATCGAGATGCACAAAAATCGGATCTTGCAGCGATTGACAGTAAAGTCTACGATGTGTGTCAACAACAAGAGCCGCTGTAGTTGTTAGAATGGACTATACTATATAGTAAACATAATAAAAAAGATTTACTATTATGATTGAAAAATAAAGACCAAAATAGGCGACTACCTTACGTTGTCCAAGTTGCTTTCAACTACTGATATAATCAGAAAACTATATTTGAGCAAGGCTTTTTGCACAAAACTATTTTTAATATGATCTGAAATAATTTTATGTTACTTTCGAGATTTTTCAAGTTCAAAACCGGTGCTGGTTTATTTTTGTTAGTCTTAGATTTTATTGTGTGCATAAATTAACTTTTAGTTTAGTAATAAACAATCTTTTTTATTCAAATTGTATTTTCATTAGTTTTGTGATGTTTGAAAAGGGATTTGTTCATATTGGAAGTCAATTTTAAAGCAACGGACAGGCATATAAAAATTTGTTTTTATTGAAATCTGCATACTGCATCTATTAAATCATAAATTGTTTAAATAAGTAGAAATGTTTTTTAATTTATTTATTCAAATTTGAATTCACGCGCGTTCATAGCCTTTATGTACATATGTATATTTCGCGTGAAATCAAGAAAATGTCCTTCAAATGACCACTGGAAAGACATTACATAATCATATTAACTTAAATTAATTTTCAAAAGAAAAAATTTGTATTTTTGCTATGCTTTTGCATTTTGCATGAACAGCGTACAGTCTTGTTTATTCTTATCGATATATTAAAGCCACCAGTGTGGCCAGAGGTACAATTACAATGTTGGAAAATATCCCAAAAAAGTAATCAACGACGCACGTGTTTTGCCAAACGTTTCAATTTTAATTCTGCCCCTCAGTGAAGCACACCAGCCGAGAGGTTGCATTTAAATTTTATAAACAACAAAGAAAAACAATAAAGAAAAACTAAAATGGTAAGTTTCCAAGCAATCACATAAATCAATTATGATCTGATTTAGTAATAACACATAAACACATTGTTTTTTCTATAGACCGAGGAAGTGAACCCGAAAGCATTCCCATTGGCCGATGCTCAGTTGACCGCCAAGATAATGAACTTGCTGCAGCAGGCTCTTAACTACAACCAGCTGCGCAAGGGTGCCAATGAAGCCACCAAGACGCTGAACCGTGGTTTGGCCGATATTGTCGTGCTTGCTGGCGATACGGAGCCAATTGAGATTCTGTTGCACTTGCCGCTGTTGTGCGAGGACAAGAACGTGCCGTATGTATTTGTGCGCTCCAAGCAGGCATTGGGACGTGCATGCGGTGTGTCCAGGCCCATTGTGGCTTGCTCCGTGACCACAAATGAGGGCAGTCAGCTGAAATCGCAGATTACCTCCATACAGCAGGAAATTGAAAGGCTGTTAGTTTAAGTAAAGAGTTGACTCGTCAATCGAAAACCGTACAAATATGTAAACTGTAACATTAATTAAAGCGTGTATTTTTTAATACAAATTTCCAATTCGCTAGCATCTTTATTTTGCTTAAAATTGTTTAATGGAATATTTTATTAAATAAAATATAAATATCGATACTTCAGCCGATAGTTATAGCGCATGCTTTCAAACGTGCTCGTTTTGCAACACTATCAAAACAGCTGTTTTAAAATGTCAAAACGTTCGCCGTGTGAAATTTGTTAATTTTCATAGGAATTTGGAAGAAACCTGCGGAAAGCCCACAACAACTAACAAAAATGCCTAACAATTCGCATGACCTAAGAAAACATTTATCTCAATGCAAGTGACAAAAAGCATATAAAAGCAAAAAACACAAAGCACGCAGCGCCAACCACAACAACAACGACAACAATCAAATTAAACGTCTGGCAACAGACGGCGGCGGCGTTTCAACTACGAGTGCAACAACAATAATTGCAACATGAAATTGCTCGGCAAATACGTGGATAAGGGCATGCAGGGGTAAGTTCCAAATAGGCGTTATCATTTCAATAATTCCATTAGCTAATTTTGCAATTCGTAATAACAGCAATGTGACCCTCGTGCCCGAGGAGTCGGAGGACATGTGGCATGCGTACAATCTGATAGCTGAAGGCGACAGCGTACGCAGCACAACCATACGCAAGGTGCAAAACGAAACCGCCACCGGATCATCCACGAGCAGCCGCGTTCGCACCACACTCACAATTGCCGTGGAGAGCATTGACTTTGATACACAAGCACAAGTGTTGCGTTTGAAGGGACGCAACATTGAGGAGAACCAGTACGTCAAAATGGGTGCCTATCATACGCTCGATCTGGAGCTGAATCGCAAATTCGAATTGCGCAAACCCGAATGGGATACTATTGCCTTGGAGCGCATAGACATGGCCTGCGATCCCACACAGTCGGCGGATGTTGCGGCCGTTGTCATGCAGGAGGGCTTGGCACATGTTTGCCTCATCACCGCAAGCATGACGCTGGTGCGCAGTAAAATTGAAGTGTCCATACCGCGCAAGCGCAAGGGTAACGTGCAGCAGCACGAGAAGGGATTGGCCAAGTTCTACGAGCAGGTCATGCAGAGCATATTGCGTCACGTCAACTTTGATGTGGTCAAGTGCGTGCTGATTGCCTCGCCTGGCTTTGTGAGGGATCAGTTCTACGATTACATGTTCCAGCAGGCCGTCAAAATGGACTATAAAGTGCTGCTGGACAATAAAAGCAGATTCATGCTGGTTCATGCATCCTCCGGCTTTAAGCACTCACTCAGAGGTACGCTTCAATTTGAACACGCTCAGTTAATATCTAGTTGTAATAATTTTTCACATTTCAGAAGTGCTACAAGATCCCGCTGTTATTGCTAAAATGTCCGATACGAAAGCTGCTGGCGAGGTTAAAGCATTGGAACAGTTTTACATGATGCTGCAGTGTGAACCAGCCAAGGCATTCTATGGCAAGAAACATATACTCCGTGCTGCCGAGGCTCAATCTATAGAAACTTTGCTCATTTCTGACAATCTGTTCAGGTGAGTTCTATCTAAAGATTATAATGCAATTGTCACTTAATATTCCCTTATATGTTTTCCGAAGTTCCATAGCTAATCAGACCGCCTTGAAAATATGTGTTGACTGTAGTTTGTTAACTCAGTTTGGTTAAATTTTAAGATGACAGATTGTTAGCTCAGCTCTAATATCTTCTTACTTGTTAAACAAAGAATTAAGTTAATTTACTACCTCAACAATTTACAACATTTGGTATGTAAAGTGATTACAGCTTACATGTTATTTACTTTATACAATCCGTAGCCTTATCAACTGTATTCATTCTGCGTGTACATGTAGCAACACGACAATTTAATGTTTAATCAAGTAGAAAGATCAAGAGCACGATCGTTGACAAGCCCACAGCGCCAAACCTTCAACTTTATCAAATTGCCAGCTTATTTTTGTTTTATTGTTTGCCATATGAAGCATCTGTTGGTGCGCTACATGTGCTGCATACGTCTTGAGAGGGTCGCTAAGTGATATAGTATTTAAATCATTCGTCGATTATACTCTTCAGTTCTCTCAAATGATCTTTGATCTTAGCTTTGTTTCTATATTTTCTATTTCTTTTTATTTCACGCTTATTTCAATTTGAAAGCGATAAGTGCCGTTTCTTTTGTACAAGGTTCTATGCTTACTTAGAAGAATTCCATTAAAAACTATATATGGGCATTTCCAGAAAAAGGTCCACCTCGTCCAAAAACGTTAAATTGATTAAAAACTCACATCTTGTGAAATTTTCTTCCAAAAATGTATTCAAGTTATTTATTTAAACAATATACGCTAGAAGAAATTCAATAGGATGAACATATAGATTCTATATAGGAATAAATTCACATTTTTCAATATTTTTGGCCTTTTTCTTAAAAATTGATTTCCAAAATGGACCGTTTTTATTCTATCGATTACACTTAGTGAGACAGTAAGATTGTAACGTAAACCATTTTAATACATGGAAAAATATTGAAAATTTAATTTAAAACAAGTTTTACAAGTTGTCGATATATCGAATACAATTTGATGGATAACATATATTCTTGGAGCAAACTAGCTGGAAATCTTGTCACGTTCGCGATGTCGCGTTACAAATTACTAACAAAACTCGTAAAATAAATAAAATGATAGTAACATCTTAAAATAATTTATAAAATGGAAAACTACATTATTTTACTATGGTTTCAGAGTATTTTCTTTTTAATTACTCGCCACATTTCGCAGACTTTCGTAATTGTCAAGATGAAGTCAAACATGACTTCCATTTTTCGTCGCGTTCGCGATGCATTGTTTTCTATAAATAATTTTGAAATGAAATAAAATGCATTAAACACGTGAGAAAACATTTTTGAAAATGTCAAATTTAGCCATTTTTTTTTTCATTTAAAGACATACAAATGTCGCGTTCTCGATCCTTTAAATACCCATATACATAATTTAGTTTAAGACTGATCTACTTTTTTTTAAATAAGCAATCAGCGAAATTATGGTTTACATCTGAAGCTTTCCTTTAGCTTCGATTTCTCGTACAAATTGATTAATTCTGATTAATTGATTCAATCTGAGTAATTTGAGAGTACAGAGAATGGGCTAAATAATTTTAAAAAGTAATTTTCTTTTCCATTCTGTAAATTTTACAGTGGTGGGCACGCAGTGGCTCCGGGAGCAGCGACTGTTCCCAACTATTTTTCTGCCTATTCGGCGCCGTGAAGTCGCACAAAAGACTCGCTGTTGTTGTAGTTGTTTTTGTTGTGCTCCCGAATTCAGATTTCGTGCCCACCGCTGCTGTAAAATGATCGTGGCTTACATTTTTAAGTAGCGCATCGAAAGATCGTATTCGCTCACTCTTGGGTGATCTGAAGCGCTTTCAGATCTTCTGTATGTCGCAGTTTTTGCACAAATTTAGCCATTTAAAGAAAGCACGTCCAAAAAGCTAATTTAATGTGCCCCCCATGATGTGCTCATGATCAAGGTTGCCTCCGTGGAGTCTCGAATGGGCAACAAATGCTGCCATTTTTGGTCTGCTTTGTTTTTTTCTGTTGTCGGTTGTCGATTGACAGTCGTCTGTTTTGTTTACGTTTTATTTCGATTCAGAATTTGAATCTGTATCTGAATTCGAATCGGGTCCGGAATCCGAAGCTGAAACTGAAAAAGTGCCCCGTCGCATTGCCCGTTTACATTTTTAATGAGCCGTTGAAATTACATTTAATTGTTTTGGTTGATGTTTTTATTTATTGTTTTTTATGCAAACTGCGTGGCATGCAATTAAATTAAATGTTATTACTTAGAATTAATGCTTAAAGGTCTATGCAAAATGTTTTATTTGTTAAATTTAGCACGTTTAATCAGTCCCGTAAATTGTGGTTCAGTTTCTGAGGAAGAGAATCTTCGGTGATCATTCACAATCAAAAACTGTTCAAATCGCAAGTCATCAATGTTGCCTTCATCGTTGTTGTTGTTGGCGTTGCTGCTGTTGTTTGTGCTTTATCTCGACAGTTTTGATTGCTGTTGATTGTTTCGCAATTGATAAAGAAAAGAGGCAAAAGAAAAGAAGAGCACACAAATTATGTGTGTACATTTAGTTAAAAATAGGCTCTTGACTTGATGTTGAAATTGATTTGATTTACCGTCTGTGATTGTTGCTGGCACGCTGTTGTTGGACATTCCATTGATTCTTGTGTCTTTTCTGCTGCGCCACAACATCATCCAAGTCTCTGCCACGACTTGCATTACAATTCTCCACTCTGGCCCTCTGTTCACTCAGCAAAAGACGCTTGTAGTAATCATCGAGCGTTTCACGCAATGGCAGCAGGCGGTTGAGACTGGAACTGGAACTGTAACGGGGGCTATGGCTGGAATTTGAACTGAAACAGCTTCTGGAACTGTGCCCATAACTGGAACTTGGCGTTGTTGGTGGGCGGCACTTTTTGTGGAGTTTGTCTTCTTCTTCGCACAGCTGCTGCTGCCACTGCGGATAACCCAGCTCAGAGATTGTGTAGTCCGGTTGCTTGGTGAGCATCTTGATCAGCGATCACACTTGTGTAGGAACTGAAGTGGAAGCGAACAAAGTACAAAGAAAGTTAGAGAACTCTTGAGTCTTGAGCAATTCTTCAGTGTCTACTATCAACATTTTTGGCAAGCTTATCTTTATTTTCTGAAGTTCTTTATGGGTTATTTTAGTTCGAATGCCTAAATTAAAATTAAAAACATTCCATTAACAGTTTTAATCAACTAGAAATTAACATTATTATACCATTTTAATAACACAAAGTGACATTATCAGCTTAATTCAACCAAAAATAGAATAAACATATCAATTTTAATTCATATTATAAGCATTTAAGTATGTATGTTGTTTAATATTTTAGCAAAATCTTGCATAATTTGAAAATAGCTTAACTTGTAACTTTGAGGAATGTTTAACAATATTTTCTTGCGATCTAAGTATATTTTTAGTTGCTCGTTTGTTACAACTTCTTTATACATATTTAGCAGGGAGTCGTTTAATTTCGCATATTATAATGTAGATGCTACTTATAAATATGCAAAGTGTAGTCATGACTATAAGATCCAATGTAGTAAACATTCTGAAACGCTTAATTTGAGCATTTAGATCTAATAATGACTATTTCCCAGAATTGCTAGTCTATTAACCATAAAAAACAGAGCCAGGTGTTCTAGTTTCCAGTCTTGAGTATTGTGTATTGTGTTTCTCTTTTCACACGCGTATTAAGTACGAATATTTTCAGGCTTCGTTTCAGTTTGTAATTCTCTCAGTTTCTACATTTCAAATTCTATGCAGCTTGATTAGCGACGTCTGAGAATCTGTTTTTTAAAGCTGTATCAGTTTACAACATAAGTTTTGATTTATGCGACCTAAAAGTCTTGTAAATGTAAATTCTATCTGTAGCTGTGCTGGTATTTCGTATCTGTATCTACATTTTGTATCTCTTTTGACTTTTGCATTTGTGCCATTTCTTTGTCTCGAACTTCTGAAACGCAAAACTTGTGCTAATTATCATTATTGTTCTCAGCTGTGGGCGTGAAAACAACAACATGAACAACAACAACTGGAGCATGAACAACAACAATAATTAGGAATTTCAATCTATTAAATCGCACCGTTTATGGTTCGCCCTGGAGGCGAGTCTGAAACGGTCAACTCTTGCACCCATTTTGATTGAATTTTTACATATATATTTTTTCTTTGAGAGACACGACTTGTGTTCCACATGCGACCCCCTCTTGCCATGTAACATGATCCACATTTGTCGAGTCTTTGGCTGCTTCTTGCATATTTTTATGCCTTCATTTATGCCCGTCCATTTCTCCCTACACTTCCCCTTTGCTGTGTGTTCTTTTCTTCATTGCACTGTGCTCTTTGAATGGATTCATTTTTCTTCGATTTATCTGTTCAACCAGTTTTTCTAGTCTGTTGTTTTAGGGCGTTTCGGAGCGCGCTTTATGCCTTGCAACGTGCCCCTATTTACAGTTTTGCAGCTGTGGCTGCTGGTTGTTGTTTCACTTGTGTGTAAATATTGACTTGAAAGCAATTTTGTATTTTTATTTTGGGCACGTGCATTAAGGTTGCGAAAGTTTTACGTCTTTTGTTTTTGGAATTATGCAAGAAATGAAAGGGCCCCGATTAGGTTTACTTGTAGGGTATTATGTATAGTCTGCTGGTTGGACATGAATCAGGAGTATCTAATCTGGAAACTACTTGGCAACTGTGCGGAACTGTGTACTATTATTTCAATTGTGAATTAAGCATGGAAATTGTGTCTAATACATTTTGAATTTAAAAATGTGACTATCAGGGGTGCCACAGAAATCGCTTTCGCTTGAATTTCACTTAAATTTCATAAAAATTGCATACAAATTTAAGTAAAATTCAAGCGAAAGCAATTTCTGTGGCACCCCTGTATAACTATTTCGAGAGCCTGTCTTTACTTTTATGCAAGGGTATTCAATGCTCGCCATTCCATTTACAACTTTAATTCAAAGTCTTTTGAATTTGGGTTGCGTTGTTGTTGCGCCCAGACAGAGAAATCAGCGATTGATAAATTTCTGCATTAGATGACAGTTCGCTACTTGAAATTATCATAAAAAGCACAAGAAATTGATTCAAGTGTGTTGAGTGTTTTATTGAAAACTCGTATTGTGAGTTTTAATTGATGATCCAAATGTATTTTATTTTACTCGCAGTTGCTTTCATTAAATGCTATCAAATCTAAACCAGTTTTCCAAATTCCGCCATATTCAGACAGTTCCCGAAAAAGATGCTAAATTGCACAAGATTTGAATTAAACGATGTTTGCTTAATTTACAAGTTGAACGAGGAACGACACGAGAATATCTTAAGGCCAGGCAGCGAATTTGACCTCCTCCCCCCACTCAATGACCACCCGCTCATCATTGCTCTTTCACCTACGTTCCGTTAATTCCATTATAACAATTGATTTCATTGTGCAATCATTGTCACGCAACAACAGTAACAACAATGGATTCAATTCATGACAACTTTTGTGGTTAACGGATGAGTATAAAGATACACAGGTATCTCACAGATACAGATACAGATACAGTTGCTGCTGTTGACTGTTGCATTGCCCAGCGCTGACTCAAAGCCACAAAATTCCAAAGACGTCAACGACATTCGCTATTAATGCTGCTGCGGCGATTCCAAAACTTGATTTCTTTCTTCTGTTTTCCCCCCATTTGCACTTGACATGGACAACAACTTTCACTTGCATTTTTTTCATTTTGCACGCACCTTTGGATTTCTTTTTTTTCTTTCTTTCTTATTGTGCACTTATTTTGTTTTTGGGGAGGTCGTAGAAGGGGGCTTTGGCGTTTCTTAGCACCAATTTCTTTGGCGTGGCAATCGGCACAATGTCTACGCTTCGATTCTTGACGTGTTCTACGCTCCGTTCCGTTGTGTTCCGCGCCGCAAGAAAGCCGCTTTGCAACTAATTCTACATGTATAGACTGTGCTGCGGTCTCTGCTGCTCTCGCATGCTCTCTTCTGATACCCTGTAGACTGCTGTTCAGTAGGGTATCGACGGTTGTGGAAGCGCTTGTAGAGAGTCTTATATTTCTGTTAAAACTAATGTTATCCTTGTATAATTTATCATGAATTTTGCCCGGTAAAAAAAAAATTTTGTTTTTATATATTATTTAACAATTCCGAATTTTTTAAAAATACTAAATGAGAAGTTATAGTTTTGGGCAAGTCTCACGCGATGAAGAGATTTATAAAGAACATCCTCTCCAAATTTGAAGTAAATCGGTTCATTACAACTCGAGATAATCTTACCGCCAGCTCAAAAAAAAGTAGTTTCGAGAAAAACGCGTTCAAAGTCTTGAAACAAGAAAGACTGGAACCGATGCCACGTCACTAAAAATCATTTTCATGGCATATTCTTGAATGTCTAAACTTTGGAAATATTAAAAAAAAAAAGTTTTCGATTTTTTCAAAATTCTACACTAGAATACCCCCTTAAGTTGTTTATTACATATATATTTTCTTTTATAATTTGATTTATACTTTAAAAAGAAATTTCTTTTATTTTATTTTTAAAATAAAATTCCATTAGTCTCTTGGAATTTTATTTTCCTACATAATATTTGTGAACCTCATCTGATTTCGTTTTCTGTCTATTTGGATTTTAAATCCCCCTTTGCTTATAAACAAACTAAAAACAGGGTATGCAATGGTCGCTCATTCACATTTTTATATTTGTTATTTGTCTTCTGCTGCTGTGGCTACTGCACGTGCTGTGGAACCTATTGACGTGTACTCTTACGAATGGCATCCACATGCTGTACGAATTGATAAAGCGATCCATAACTCAACTGGTCACACTTTGCTCTTTGGCTCTCTTACGTGGCAGAGAGATCGAGAGAAAGAGCAAGAGACTCTGTCTTTTTTGTGCCATCAATAAAAATGATAATTGAAATTTTACCTGCGCCTGATTTTTTTTGTGGATGTTTGTTTATTTTGTTGTTTTTTTTGCATACATTTTTCTTGGGAGGTTTTTTGCAAGTTTTATCTTTGAAGCATTAACATTTTTAAGGTTTTTGAACCTGTAATTAAAACAGCCGACGGTTTTAACTTTTGTTTAGTCATTTGTAGCGTAATGTACTCGTGCTCACTTTCTGTGGGTTGTGAGTTCATACTTGCATTTTCATCGCACTTAGCTCAGTGTCTATAGACTATTAAAAGTAACCTTTGTCGCATTTTCCGTTCCCATTAATTCCCGCTAAGCCTGACACCTTATTAATATGTATATGTGAATATAGTATATGTAGGTTCACTCATCACGTGCCATGATTAAGCGCTTTGCTATTTGTATCGAGTATTGAACATCTAGTATCAAGTAACGTTTTAGATGTGCAATATCACATACTTTGAATCGTAATAGATATTAATTGATTCGAATATAGTATAGTGCATAATGCGCTTTCAGGGTTTTCATACTGTAGCTGCAAGTTTTCATTGAATACTTGTGAATGTAAAGATACCTTAAACTGACCTTAAAATTCAATAGGGATTATAAAGCATCCGATAGTTAAATTTGGCTAAATTTGAGAGCTTTGACAAAGTATTCGAAATTGTAGAAATAATATTTAAAGCAGTTTTTCGAACTCTACTTTTTGCCTGGTCTTACTTATTCAAGGCTTTCGTTCATTACATTATTGCTTAATTCGTTAAACTTGCATGATCTGAAAGATAGATGACGCTCCTCATAGTGCATATAATTTGTTGATCATAAAATAATGATGAAATGTCCGCATATCACAGCTTATAAAATTAATATTTTTATTTTTTTTAAAACTTACTTGGAATTTTGGGGGAGGTATTTAAATAAACTTTAACTGTTTGTTAATTTTAAACAGGGACTGCATATAATGATTATACGTTTTTTTTTAAATAAAAAAATCAGACACTTATAAAAGACCTAGAAAATAATGGTTTGCACCAAAATGTTTATTATTTTACAATCTCTGTATTTCCACCAATGATTTTTATTTTTATGATTTTTACTTTTTTACTTAATGGTAATCATTATTTTTGAGTAATTTTTCTCAACCCGATGAAAGTTTGAGTCGGGTTATCAGTACTCCGATAAAAAAAAAAATGATGCTGGGAGGTATCTATGGTGTCCCTATATAGGGATATAAAGTAATATTGGTAAAAATCTTAAAACAGAAACCGTAAATTACTTTTGAGTTTTATTTTAAGCAAAAAAAAATTAAACTTATTCATAATGATTATTTTTGAGTTTTATGAAATTACTCAAAAATAATGATCATCATTCAGAAAAAAAATTAAAAATTAAAATATAATCATTAAAATGTAATTTTTATAATATAACTTATAATGATTCCGGTCCCTGATTTTAAAGTCTCTGTCAGCTGAGCAAATATGATGTGAACTTATGCTATGCTGATTGGACTTCTATATATGTATCTCCTAAGCTTCCCATGAGATAAGAGAGAGAACTTTTGAATGAAATCTTTTTCATTTTTGCGACACTTACCTAAAATACCTTTTCCTAAATCGGAGCATTTAATCTTTAAAAAAAGATATTCATCTCTTCTAAGCAAACTCTTATATATTTCAATATTAATTCGACAATTTAACATTACCATTTTCCTTCTTCTTTCTAGATGCCAAGATGTAAATCTCAGGAAAGAATATGTTAACTTGGTTGAATCGGTGCGCGATGCTGGCGGTGAGGTTAAAATATTCTCCAGCATGCATATATCAGGAGAACGTGAGTATTATACTATTAGACTATGTCAAACAGATAGTAGTATTAAAAGAATTTGAATGTCGAAATATTTTTGTTAAAGAAAATATGCAATTTTCTATGCTTGTTGCTGATATTGTATGTGAGCGTAGGCCTCCCCCTGTCTAATGACCTCGTTAAGAATTCTATTTTTAAATGGCTCGCATTGCATATGTGCACACACACACACACACTACACACTCATACAATACACACTTGCATTTCTTGAAGGAATCTCCCGCAACGCATTCTACATGAGATACATGTGAACAATTTTTAGTTGGACTTCAAAACCATTGAAAATCATGTGTTGAGACCACTTTCAATTTTCAAATTAATTTCACTTGACGTTAATTAAAATCGTATTTTACATGTGTGTTGTAAAAATATTTTTGTTTGCAGTTTGCTTTAAATATACAAACATATGTATACAAATTGCGCTTCTTTTGCGGCTGCTTGGCAAATGACTCACGTGTCGCATTTCATTTGGTTTTATTTTGTTCTTATCAATTGTCTGCGACTTGGCAACGCTTTTTGCCAATTCTTACACGTAAATGGGTCGCTGCTGTATAAAAATAGAGTTCAATACTTTGTAATTACATGTTGAACAACTACAAAAAGGGAAACGTGTAATTATCCTATATATGTACTTGAATACGCAACACTTCGAGTGTAATTAAAGGCTTGACTAAGTTATTTACGTTAAAATATGTTGGTAAGTCTTTATATTTAATTCTTATAGATACCGAATATATAAACTTTATGAGAGGGAAATAATTTCCTATACAATTCAATAAAATTAGTAATGGACAGATGAAATTGATAAATATATCTGATCAACATCAATAAACGGAACAATATCATCTTAACCGTCTGTCTGCCAGTAGGATAACCTAAAGACATCCATTTTAATAGTTAATACATATATGTATTTGCGTTAGATTGTCTCAAATTTCTCTACTAGTCGGGCACACTCAAATTTGTTAATGAAAGTTTACTGGATATAATGAATTTTGCATATCGTTGCTATCTTTTAACACCACTTGAACATTTCCACATCATTTTACGCCTTATCGCTTTCTGCTCAAGTACTTTTTTCTCTTTACTTTCCGCATTATAATCAGCTCTAAATTACTTATATAAACATTGTAGAACATTGTGTAAACAAAATGAAAAAAATTAAACGAGCACTTGATTTAAATTGTGTGCAGATAACCGGACAATTTCAATGAGTAAACAGAACCACTTCTACATGAGAATACAATAAAAAAGAATCCGAATTTGAACCTATACTAAACTCAAGCACATTGAGCAATTCACAAAGTTCACACGGAATGCATGTTTCTTTTTTTGCCGTATTTTTGAAATAAATTATAGAGTTCTACATGGTTTTAATTGCTTTAAGCATTAGCATATTGAAATGCAACCATTTTGTACCCCCAAGTTGAATGTTAAGTTCAAAACTGACTCAATATGTTCAACTAGAACCGGTGAGCCTTGAGTTTCTCAGTTGTAACTCCTACGTCTAGTGCAAAAAATAAAGAGAAAACTAAAACTGGTTCTTTTGTACTGCATTCTAGCTGTGGGAATACCACTCTTAAGTCGGTATCTTAAACAACTTTATTCTAATTGACCGGATGTCTAAATTATCCAATTAATTGGTTTACATTGAACTAGTCAATGTTGGTTTAGTTCCCAGCAAGTTCATTAAGAGGTTCATGACTATGATAAACTAGTTACTAGAGTTAAGTATACGCCATTTGATAAGAAGACTGTCTGTCTGTACATCACAATATATATTGAGTCTTTCATAAATTTCTTTTCTAACTCACATTTTCTTTGAATCTACGCTTACAGAACTGGCTCAACTGACCGGAATTGCGGCTCTTCTGCGTTTTCCCATGCCCGAACTCGAGGATAGCGACGATGATGATGATGAGGATGGCGCGGCGGGCGGCGACAACAGCGATAGCGATTAAGAATCCAATCCTAAGCAACCCCTTGTCATTTTGAAAACAAAACAAAAACAAAATATTGAAATTAAGAACAAAAGCGGCAAACTGGAGACTCTTGATGCGGAGTTTAAAACATAATGATACACGATATATACATATACATAAAATCATTTATATATATAAATAGAGTAATAGGTACTATGACAGACTTGGACTGTGTCAGGGCATATACAATATACGACTACTATATACAATATCTAGGTTTATTCAAAGATACACGAAAGGCGACATGCGTTAGTTCAAATTATGAAACAAAATGAAATATAAATCAACTAGGTCGTTAAAACAAGTTTATATACAATTGCTTTAGTTATAAAACCGTTAGCCCTCCTTTATACAAAAACTAATACAATTCTATTATAATACAGGTCAGTGTTCAGTAATTGCAATTTACATACAATTCTTTTAATATTATTGTCATTATTTTTTTTGGCCAAATGTTAGTAAAAACTGTTACTTTTTGACTGCGCTCATTTTGTTGTTAATACTTAATATATCTATGCTTTTTTTATAAATTTCATGTGTTCAATTCACAAACTGTAAGATTCAAATTTATTATGAAATTTTAATTGTTTGAAATTTAATGATAAGCTTTACAAATAAACCGAAATAACTGTGCAACAGATTTTTTGTTAAGGATATCAAATTACTTTGCTGAGGTCAAATTCGTGTAAGTAAAAAGTAAGTCCTTGCGAATTCTGTTGAGTAAAAATGGTGGAAGTCACATAAAATCGATGCTCCCGATATCTTCGGTTTTGGGACTAATTTTTAAATAAAAATCCCATACTCCAGTCCTACAATAAACACAAAATATTGTTTTTGTCGACAAATAAACAAAAGTAAATTAAAATACATAAATATCGATAGATATCCCTAAAAAGAAGAGATCTCAGAAATGTTAAGAGCTAAAAGCACCGAAATTCGTCTTTAGGTAGATATTCTCATAAGCAAGTATTTGATGCCTTGAAAATTTCATCACAATCAAATCATAAGTTTTTGATTCATTGTAGCTTGGTACCTCATACGAATTCCGAAACTTTTTTTAAGAAATTTTAAAAAAGAAAAAAAAAAAAAAATTTTTATATAAGGTGATTCAGATTCACAGCATGCATACATATGTATATTTACATGTACATGTACCCTATTGAAATCAAAGTCCTGATTTTGAAATAAATGGATCGACAAATGTTGTCTTTTTGCTAATAGGAAAAGGACGAAATCAAAAATATTTTTTTTAAAATCACGCGATTTTGTTTTCCCAATATTCGTCTTCCTTATTTCGGATTCGTAGTTTTGGATTCCTAATTTGTGGATTCCTAATTTTGTTTCCGAATTTTCGTATTCTGGGTAATAATTTTCGACATTCGTACATATATAGAATCTTGCAGCTTAATTGTAGATCTTTGACACTGACTGGTTGATTAGATTAAACCAAATAATTCATGACTTTATTCCGAGCCCAATGTAGATATTCTCTGATTTGGTTCAATTTAAAGACATTTAGAAAATAGATCGAAATTACGTGTAACTATTTTTTTTTTTTGACATTTTTAGTTTTTATTGTTTTTAGGTACAAATTAAGCCTAAGGATCAAGACACCGTTTATGGAATACCGCGAGGCAGCTGTCCGTTTATTTGCCGGTCAGCTTGGATGCAACTGCAGCGGCAGCGGCCGCCGCTTTGCGCGCCTCCCGCTTGGCCGTCTTTTTGGCCTCCTTATCGCTGGCATCAATGTTGCGACGCTTCTTGCGCAGCAGCCATTCCTCCTTCTCCTTGGTCTGCTTCTCGCGTATCAGTTTACGGAACAGATTGCGATGACGTGGCTTGACCATGCGCGCCTGCAAACGGTGCTCATCCACCTCGGCCTTGTGCACTTGCCGTTTGTTGACCTTGTGCACTTTACCCGACTGTACGGTCATTTTCTCCTTCTATAAGGATGGAATGGTTAAAATAGCTATTTCAATTTGGTTTCAAATGACGCACCTCTTCCAGCAGTCGTCGAGTCTTTTCATCCAGCTCCTCTTCTTCGTCTTCATCTTCGCTTTCATCATCCAAGTCCTCCTCGTCGGAAAGCGCATCTTCTTCATCTTCATTAACGCCGTCAGGTCCGCCGTACTTCTTGTACTCGGCTGTCTCCTGTTGATAGGCGAGCTGAAGCTGCGCATCGAGCAGCTCCTGGTCAACGGCATCCTCCTCTTCCTCGGCAGCATCGTCCTCAGATTCATCATCGCTTTGAGCTGAGGGATTTGGGCAGGATTAGTATTTTGGTTAGGTAGGATTACTCCAGCTGTTAACTTACCATGCGTTTCGATCAGCGAGGGATCAAGCAGCGCCTTCTCCTCGGGCGGGATGTAGGATTCGCGTTTGGAATCGACAAATGGAGACAAATGAGGTGGCAACGCTTCGCCCAGGAAGTACTTGTTGGTGGGCAACAGCTGGCGCTGGTTGACGCAATCGAAGAGCCACTGAGGCTGTATGTAATCCCTGGAGATGTACTGTGTGCTCAAACTCGGTCTGTCCACGATCTGGTGCGTGATGGTTTCATCGCTTTCATCGTAAGTGGCGCCCGCAAAAACGGATGAATCCCAGGACACTTTGCCGCCAAAGGAGCGTATGATGATGACCAGCGGTTCTCGCGGCACTTCGCGATTGATGAAGAATTTCAAGCCTTTGAAGAGTGTGCGAAGACGAGTCACTTCCTGTGCGTCCTGTTTCATTTTGATGATGCGCTTGGAATCGCCATCCTGCTCCAACAGCTCCATATCAATATCTGGCTCCTCCTCATCCTCCTGCACTTTGTCTGTGCGCAGCAGCTCAAAGTTCAGTGCGGCAATGCGATCTGAAACGAAGCTGGATTCATCCTTATATGTCTCCTCGGTATCCTGCAGCACACTGCTAGGGAATTGGGGTGGATACGCCATGTTCAGGCCATGGAACAAGCGGAAGTTGGTGAATCCCATCATGATGGTATAGAATTCCACAAATATGGACATGACTTTGAAGTCAACTTCCTGACGAGACTGTGGCTTAAACGGATAGTAGTGTGGCACTATCCAGGTGACCTTCTGTCCCTTGATCTCGGCCTGAAAATAGTAGCCCTTAATTGATATGAACACCTTGCGCAGCGACTTCGATGCGATGATATAGTGCAGAAACTCAATGGTCAGACGTCGGCACAGATTCGATTGCTCGCGCGGTATCAAATGCAGTGAGGGAAATGTGCTGAACAGAAACAGCAGAGTCAGACAATCGTCCAGATCCTTAAGTGCATCGATAAAAGTCGGATAGCGTTCCTTGACAATGTGATCCAGCTTGATCTCCGGGAACATGGCCAGGCGACGCTTCAGATTGCGGAAATCCTTGATAGCGCGATCGCGGCCACTTTTCTTGGCAAAAATCTGCAAGCAATGCAAAACAATTGTCAAAAAAATTACTTTATATACTGTATATTCGAATTTACCTTGTAGTCACGCAGCGTCCACACGATGGACTCGTGCAACAGGAAGCGTATGTCCTTGGTATGGTACAATATCTTGATTTCCGATGAGCCCTTCTGGGCGCGGCGTCTGTGTTTCGGCTCGCGGGGGTAAACCCCCTTCAGGATGCACAGGCGGCGAAAGTCATTGAGGGAAAGCTGCAGTTTGCGCAACGCTGCACGCCGACTGATATATTGTGTGGCCTCGCCAGACTCGTACTACAACGGGTGTATAGAATTATTAAAATATGGTATATGCAAACTTGGTAGTAAGGTCAATAGACTTTCACTTGGGAAGTGTATAAAAATAACCTCACAGTCTCCGCAAACTGCGTGTTAAGAATCTTTAATATCTTACCTTCTTTGGGCGTCTCATTTTGTCTGTGGGGTAGCGCAGTGGTTGATTCGACTAAAACAATTGCTTTTTACAGCTGCGATTGTTTAAAATTGAGTTATTTTATATAAAAACACGCGCCGTACCCAAAACACACGTTTTCGTGTTGTTGGTCGCGTGG
>JBAMBL010002304.1:0-24104 GCA_037043405.1 Drosophila subquinaria | reverse complement strand
GTAGCTGGCAATCAATAAAAAGTCAACTAAAACCAAGCTAGTGTATTGCACGAATATCTAGGAAACATAAAGCCCAAAGGGTCTACACAAATAAACAAGCGGCAACAAAGAATAAAATCAAATGTTACAGAAAGCCTTTGGCTAGGGATTTGCGGCAATGGCGATGAACTGATTAAATTGTTGACGGAAGCGCAAGAGGCAGGACGAAGGAAACTAATTCTGCCAGCAAAGTGCTGCCAATGGCTAACTCTCTCTTTCCCACTTTCCTTCTGAAACTGACACCCGCTAACTGTTGGCAGTCCCAGCCGTTGAACTTTATCGATAAGCGCCGAGGCACAAAATAAAAAAAGAAAATATAAAAAAAAACGAACAGAGAAAAATCATGTTAGGGGAGATCTTTGCTGGCTAAGGGGAAATACATTTTTATGGACAATTTGGTTTTTATGTCAATTTACTGTTGTTGCCCAGTGTAAATATATACAAGACAATTCAAGCAGTTGCACAGCTAAATTCCAATACCAATACCCCAAAGCACACAGATGAACACAGTCTCAATCCCATTTTTGCAGTCAAGTCGCGCACATTAAAAATGGGCGTTGTGGGACGCTCTGTTTGTCTGATTGGCTGCAGCATTTTGTTGTCCATTACTGTTAGTAGTAGTGGGTATAGTAGCAAGGACGATGACTGCGACACGATGTTGTGATAATTGTCAGCAGCACCAGTGGCAGTTACACTGACAGCCAACATGACTCCCATTCCTCACTGCCCGCCGTGGCCGCAACTGTGGCACGCTGTGACTTTAAGGATTGGCCCCAATGGTTGCTGAAAGATTTCGGTTTTTGTGGCAGCTGCAAACACAGCTAGGGATTAGTTGTTGAGCCGCGCATAAAGCGCCGTTTCGACTATGCTTCATACAATGAACAGCGTGCCCCAAAAGTTGCAAGTTCTTTATGGTTCATAACTCAGAATATACACAAAGGGAAGCAGACAATTTAATTATTTATTAAACATATAAGCATCCCAGAGATCATTTACAAGAATACACCATTGTAATAAGAATATTTTAGGGGAACAGACAAAGTTAACAAACTGGTTAAACACAATACACTTTTAATAAGCATATATCCCACTCAAATAAATTACTTTTTCATAAAGGATAAATATTATTCTTGAACAATTTGCATTTCTTTAATGTCCTGACTTTATTTTGAGAATATCATCACAATTGTCAACAGCAAATTTAAGCACAATCAAAATGTAAATATGTGACTACGTATACGTAATAAATTCACTCGAAAGTCGAGTACTCTCAACTACTAGGAATTTCTTGCTTGTTATTTTTATATTAAATAAAAACTTTAGCTTTTATTTCCGCAAATATACACAAAATCTGAAACTATTAAAACTTCTTGCTTACTTTTGCATTTAATTAAACATAAATCTCCATCTGCTTGGGCCGCTGACAGTTGCTGACCTTTTGAGCGCTTAAACTTTGACTATTTACTGCGGCAAGTATTTGCCATTGTTTGCATTTTGATTGGGGCCACATTTATTATTCATTTTGCGCTAATTTCAACTATATTGTTGCTTGCCAGCTCACACACACACACTTTGTCGTGATTTCACTTGCAACAGAGAGAACACAGTTGCCGCATGTGTGGCAGCAATTTCTCATTTTTATGCGTCGGCATGTTGTAAAACCACATTAATGCGATGTAGTCCTTCAACAGCAGCAATCACAACAGCCATAACAACAACAACAACAGCTCGGACTATCTCCACCCACCTCCTCCTCACTTCTGCCCATTTCCCCCCTCACTTCGACTATCTCTCGTTTGTCTAAGCTGAATTATGACTTCCTGGCAACACGTTTTTACATTTCCGCTTCCGTTGACTGAAATTATTACCATAAATGTAAGCAACACTGAGGACAAGGATCTGCCCCGCCGCATTCCCCTCTCTCTGCTCGACAGTCCACCATCTAAAGTGCACAATTACGCGATGCGACGCTTGGCGCCCATCGGAATTTCAAAATAAATCTTTAACGATGCACTGGGGTCTCACGTTCCAGCCATGTCCATGTCCATGTCCATGTCCTTATTTTACTCATTTTTGAGCTAGATGCTGTCAGCATTTATTTCTCTTTTTCTGTCTGTCTGCCCTTTTTGCCCACAACATTTCGTTAGCGCTAATGTGGCAAGGACAGCGCCATTAAATGTGCCACAACACGTTCTCAAAAAAAAAAAACATTGCTAAGACGATCTGCGCCATTTGTCATAATTTCATAAATAATTACATAATGCGTTGACAGCACTAACAAATAAAACAAAAAAATAAAAAAGAGATTGTATATATAAATTTAATTCCATATAAGAAGCATGAGTTATTTATTACGTACATGTGTTTTTAACACTTTTCGGCTATAATAAAGACATATGTGATCTGTGCGACTTGACAGGGATTATCGGATTTATTTTATCAATTACCCTCAGAAAAGTATCTTTATTTTCAATTTTTAGCAGCAGCTTTCGGTCTAACACCTATAAATCTGGTTATTTTCTTATCGCCACCTATAAATCTGTTTATTTTCCTGTCAATGTGCATTTCTGGCATAGGTAACTTTATTTTACATATACAATAAAGTTTGGCCAACTTATCATCAATGCAGTAAGAGTCCGCAATATACATATTAAGACGACTTATCGTCTCCACATCTACCTCAACTTTATCGAGAATCGAATTATAAACTACAGTTGTGAAGAAAACAGCTTCATTTTGTTTAACTGTGAATGTAATGTGATACTGAGCATTTGCCATTTTTCTGACTTCACTATCAAACTTCATATCAAGACCAATTTTAACTTCTGCATTTTGTGTTACATTTAAAGTGAGATTCTCGCAGCGACTACTCAGATTTTTGGTCCATAGATAATCGTTAATGCGTTCAATAACCAGATCTGAGATGCGATCTGTCCATTTATCTTTTATTGGTTTATAGGGCTCGCAGGAGCAATAGTGTTCGGGGATTCCAACATCGGCGCAAGTTCTTAGCTCGTCGACGGGATGGAAAAGTGACTGACACTTGGGACAATCCTCCGATTTGGGCAGAATATAATTCTTGGGTAATCCACCAATTTCGATGATATGCTTAAGAGTATTGTGCAGATCATAACTGGATGTTAGACGATTACGATTTGTATCTAAGGCCTCAGCATATTCAGGATATTGAGCACGGAACCATGGAGGCAGATAGATGAACAGCATAGGCAAACGGGATTCCAAAAATCCACTGCTCAGTTGCCTCAATTCCCCAAAGCGAGCGCCGTGATCGGAGAAGAAGATGACAATATTCTGATCCAGCACACCATCCGTTTCAAAGTCTTTAAAGTACTGTAAAATATAGTTATCCATCTTTGAGGGCATCGAGAAGTCATCATGCGAGAAGCTACTTGACCAGAAGAGACCCCAACTGGGCCGATCATTGATGTATCGCTTGGCAAACTCCTTCATATAGTCAAATACATAACTACTCTGAATCCGACGCCCATAGCAATAATCCATTGTGCATTCCTCGCACTTCCAACCTTTCAACTGCTCTTCAAACGCTCGCATAAAAAGCAGGTGATAGTAATCAGTTGGTGGTATTGAGAAGCCCGGCTTGCCCAGATTAAAGGTGTTTATGAAGAACGCATCCTCCGCATAGGCTGTCACGTATCCCGCCGCCTTCAAATACTTCCAGATGAAGGGAAATCCCTCCAGGCAGCCAAATCTGTCCGTATCGCAGACCTTACGTTTTGCTGTCTTTGGCGAATAACCGCTGAGAACGGCCAATAGATTTGGAAATGTGTTGTCCGCAACCTAAAACCATATTATAAATTATTTAAGTCCACACTCTTTGCTTAGTCTCATCTTACCTTATTATAACCCTGCATCTCATACCAACCGGTTTGGGTTAAAAACTTGTAAACTTTTGGCATTGTGCGTCTTAAATTAATTCTCGACATGGTGTCAAGGCCAAACATTATGACGCTTGGCTTTCGTGGCACCGACTCCTTCCGTGACTCCTCTGTGGCTTCTCCTCTTGCTGCTCCTGTTCCTGGTAGCGGCTTGTACTGAACCAAAGCATATCCGTCCATTTGCAGAACATGCGATACATTTGATGCCTCGTGGCAATTCAATATCAAGGCCTGAACATGAGGTGGAACTTCAGATCCATTTCCGAAATATACCGGCGAATGCAATTTGAAGCCATTGCTGCATATAAAAAATCGGAATGGCTGATTCTTTATTCATTTATTTATTTATCTATTTAATGTCAATTAAACCATTTAACCAATTGACCAATTAACGTAAAAATTAAAGCATAAGTTAATTAATATACAAATTAAAGTAATTATTAAAAGTTATATTTAAATTTAAATTTAAGCTGGGAAGATAAAAAGTTAATTGAAAAATCAAGAAATAACAAGTGGGAAAGGCTATAGTCGAGCTCCCGACTATAGGATACCCGTTACTTACTTAAATAAATTAAAAATATTTTTATTGCATGCTTTTAGGCACTTATATTGCTTAAAAGCTTTAATCAACCATTACCACCTTTCTATTTGTCCGATCTTGTTACGATTTAGTAGGATAATATGTAATAATAGTATCTAACGGTAATTAGTAAAAAAAATCCTAATATTTTGAAAACTGTGCGTGTGGTGACTTTTCGCGATTTACGGAAGCGGAAAGGGGCGTGGCAAAATTTTGAAACAAGCTTGGCCTGCGTGGGGCTTATAGAAATCTGTGTTAAATTTGGTTGCTCTAGCTCTTATAGTCTCTGAGATCTAGGCCCTCACACGGACGGACAGACAGACGGACAGACAGACAGACGGACAAGGCTATATCGACTCGGCTGTTGATGCTGATCAAGAATATATATTCTTTATAGGGTCGGAGAGGCTTCCTTCTCCCAATTACATAAGTACATTGCAACGAATACAATATCCCCTTTTACTTATTTTTTAAGTAACGAGTATAAAAATCTGGGAATATAAAAGAAATTATTAAATGATCCAACATTCATTGTAAGGATTGGTAAAAACCCAGAAAAACACAATCAGATCAGAAAGTATCAGTAGTAATAATTAGTGATATTGCAAGTATTAGAATTAGTTTAGTTTCAAGAAAGGAAGAGGAAATGGGAGGATTTCAAGGAGGGAAGAGAGAGTTCTGCAGAGACAACGTGATACAGGTCATTAAAGCTTGTGAACAAAACACAAAGTGAACTGCGCAAATATTTTCCTGCAGGGTATTAAAAATGTCATTTCACTTTAATTTAAAAGATAAGGTTTAAATCAAAATCTTTCACAATAGCTAACTATCATTAAGCCTGTAAAAAAGATAATTATACTAGAACCTTACATAAACTGTAACCCATTGTTATCATCGTGTGTTATTTCCTGATAATAGCAGGTGTATTTTATTTCACTGGAATTGAGCATTTCTGATATGACGCTACTGTTGATATGCAACACATAGCGCTTACTATTCGTATCAAAGATAGGCCTGACCAGATCCGATTCATTGGTACATGTCTCAAACTTTTTTGGCTTATAGATCTCCATCACTTCGTCATCAAATGGATCGATATACGGAATCTTACACTGAATATTATTCACATAATATTGTGGAGAAGTGACTTCTTTTGTCGGTTCTTCTCCTTCATTATCCACATGTATCACATGTTCGAGATCAGCATTCGTTTTAACAATCGCACTAGTTTTTATACTATATTCATTATACTTAAAATCTAAACCGATATTTTGATATGCCATGCAAATGAAAATAAACATAGCTAAAAAACAGATGCCGAGACATTTATAACCGAAACCAGAGCTGAAGAACATATTGTTCAGTCGACAACGAACCAAAATAGACTGAGGATACCCGGCCAGCTCCAACTCCATGGTAACCATATTGATAACTTCTACTATCAGCTAAATTTTGGTAATGAAAAACCATTTTTTTTTCACGGAACTTGTCATAATTTACAGAGTTGATAACTTCAACAGTAAGCAATCTTTCGATGCTATAAATTTGTTTTATAATAATCTTATTCTTTTACATTGATAAAGTATCAGGAATACAATTGATTTTGAAATTTATAAATCATAAATATATATAATTAAGTATAACATCCGATCTTTCTTCCTAAGTAAATTCGATAAATTATTTATAAAATTATTATTTGTTTATTATATGATTAAAATCTTAATAGAATGAAGAATGCTAATATATGTGTTAATATTATTAATTAGCCTACTATTATCAATTATATATTTATTTATTGATTTCTTGAATTCGCACCAGAAACAAGGCATCGAAAATTATATTTTTTGTTGTCATTTGGTTATTCAGCAGATATTTTAATAAAGACTTAAATTTTTTTCTGCATAATTTATGCATTGCAATGCGCCCCCATTCAGAATTTCATAAAAAAAAAAACAATAAAAGATTTTGCAACGCCGGGAATCAAAATGCTGCCACACAAATGAAAACCCATTTCCCACAGCGGACTCGCAAATTGTGCTGTGGAAAATTGCAGAATCGTTTGCATGTTGCAGCAATCCTTTAAAGTTGGTAGCACGCTTCCAAATGAGAGGCCAAACAAAAGGCCTGGCTCGAATCACAGAAAATCACTGTAGAGCACGAAAAACACGAAAAACTACTCAGCAAAAAACACAGTACGACTCATAATAGAAGCACAATTTATATCACCCATCGTTTCTTCTTCCTCTCTCGTTCTCTCTGTCTGTCTTTTTGTTTGTTTCCCGCTTTTCTCCTCTTTGGCCGGTAATTACACTTGGTTAACTGTGATTGCCCACTTACATTGTGTAGAACTGGATGTAATTCATAATTTATAATTTATATTATGCACTAGATTTAGCTCAGCCCTTGACGTCTAGCAAATGGTATATTAGTTTTTGATATCCTGTAACCTTAAAATGAGCTAAGAGGGTTTTTAAATTTTTCGAGCTTATAAATTTCTTTACTTTTATAAATACTTATGACACAATATTTCAAAAGGGTATAGACATTTTTTGGAAGTGTTTTAAAAAACTTTTAAGACTTTTAGAAGAACTCTGATCAACGTTTAATTAAAGTACGAATCGCAAAGCTCGATACGTAATATCTTTAAGTAGCTGTCCGCAATTAAATTCTTAATTTCTCTATAATTATTCGCGATAGAAAAATTGATTTTTTTTTATTTAATTGTTGTCTTTGGCTTAAACAGAGAAGTTGACAGGTCCTTACGTTGGGGCATCGAACCTGAGACCTCGACTTGCAGTTACCCGAGGTCGACATTATATAATTGATATACAATGTAGTACATTTAGCTCAGTTCTTGATTTTCTTGACGGTTGGTTGGCAAATAATTAATTATTCATTAAGTTGGCACTAAAAGGCAATTACGGCATTGTTACAGTTGTCAATTACGGACAAGCAACGTTTGCAACTTTTATTAAAACAAAACTAATTTTCTACTGTAATGTGCAATAAACAACTGTGATACTTTCAACACAACTAACTACAAGCGAATTCATTTCCGCTAGCAAAAGTCTTTCAATATACTATATACTGTATAACACATACATACTTATTCGTCCTTCGGGCTTTTGTTGTCTTGTGGTAAATGAGAAATCGAGAGAACATTTCAACGGAAATTCAGAGTTCATCTACTTGGAAATGAATTTATTGGTCAACCGGAACTACGAGTATGTATAAAGATGAGTTAACTCGTAGTTAGCAAGGGATATTGAAATAAGATGTAGGGCAAATCATTTCGAGTAATGTGAAGCCTTGAATTGAGAGCTGACCATACTTGGCATTTATTATCTCAAATGAAAAGTCGTTTAACAATGAGCAATAAATGTATCTTCGAATGTCATACAGTGACTATTCACTGCATAATTCTTTCAGCTGTTGCAAGTGCAACTCGTGTTGCATGAATTATGCACTGAGTTAGATACATTTAATTAAGAAGGCAAAAAGTTTACACTGCCCTTTGGGCAATGGGATCAGTTGCGAGCCGTTGAGTTCATTAACTGGAAGTGAAATCAGCGACTGTCAGAACTTTCAGAACTGTCGCTAAGTTGCCAGTTGCAAGTTGCAAGTTTATCGCATTTACTTGACAATCATTATAAAGCGCTCAAAATGCAAAGCCAATTTGTGTGGTGCTAGTTAACAAACTGGGTTGAGAATGCCGTCAGCTGTTGTGCTGTTGTCCCGCCCCTGCCTCCTGGTGTTGTCTGTTAGTTGGGCCACGTATCTGTGCTTCCATAAATCTGTTGCATAAACTTGCTAACTGCGGCAAGCGGCAGCTGCCAGGCACATTAACGACCAAATGAAAGATGCATGAGACTAACAATGGTGTGGAGGCGGGACAACAACAACAAGCAGAGCTACTAACCTGGACCAGGACCAGGACCAGGACCTGGACGCCACAGGCCACATGGCACATGCCACAACCAGGTCCCCAGCTCGTTTGGTCGACGCAGCACGGCAAATACTTTATGCGATTATAATAAAGTAAACTCTATAAAGTTGTCATACTCGTATTCAATTCCCCGCCACATGAAGCGGCATAAATTAGGCTTATGGCCAACAGAGTGGGCTAAAATGGGAGCACAGTCACTGTCATATTTTGCTACCCATCCCGCACATTGATCGATCGATTGAACATAAAAATGTCAGCGCAATTAAGCTCGTTGAATCAATTTGCACTTACAGCTGTGTTTGCTGGTCAGCCAAATGTGTTGTGTGTGTGTGTGTGTGTGTTGGCCTGGCCAAGTTTAGCTCTCGAGAATGCAGCACGCAATATATTGTTGCCAGAGCTTAGAGAACAAACTCGTTTACAGCTGGGTTTTCGCACTGTAAGCCTTTAAGGCCTGCTAATTGAGTGCTTATCGATTAACGTGCGGAGACTATCACATTAATTATAAGAGCACGCAATTCGTGCAGTTAAAGGAAAAGAGTGGAAAAGGGGAGAGCCATTTCCGCTTTTCGCACGGCTATCTTTAATTTGTGTGTATTTAAAAATTCTTCTTGCAAAGGCATGAGATATGAGAACGTAGTATTACAAAATGTAGCACAGAAATTGGCGCACGAACACAGACAGGACAGGACAGGACGGGACAGGATGCTGCGCAGCAGGATAATAACATCAGCATCAGCATCAGCAGCATAATTAATGTCGTTGACAAGCAAGGACGTCGCTTTACATGATTAATGCCATTATTATTAATTTTGGACACGTTAATTGCGCGTGCCGAAAAATGCTCAACAACTTTTCTCGACGCTCATCCTGCACATTGCACATACGCCACGTTGTACCACATACTTAAAAAGTTAGGTAAAGAGAAAACATTCAATTAGAAAGGAGAAAGGCAATTTAAGTGGCAGTGGCATCATCAAAAACGCATCAGTGTCATTAGGGCTGGGTGGCAGGCATTTTTGCTCAGTCATTTTATGGCCGGGTCGTTGCGACTCCTTTTGTTGCTGGCCCAGCTGACTGTTGACTGTTGACTGCCAGCTGCCTGACTTTGTGTTTACTTTTCGTTTCATTTCTCGCTTGGCAATGACAAGGACAAAGGGGCACAGAACTAGAACTAGAACCAGAGCTATGCTACAACTGTGTCAAGCAATTTTCAGCTCGAATCGTTTGTGTATCTAGCGCCAAATGAGCGTCATTCCATTCTAACTGTTGGCCCACAAAAAAACTAAGGGAGACAGAGAAGATTGGTCTGTGGTAATCTTCAGCATGTGTCGCCAACGCAGTTTGCAGTTGTTGCACACAAACAAAAACAGTAGACGGCGTTAAGTTTCATGGAATTATCATTGTCATAATCATAAAAACTCATAGCAAAAGGAACGAAGAAATGAGTGTGGACTAAGGACCTACGAGTTAAACAAAAACAGATGTTGTGCAAGTCGAAACCAACTTGACACATGCTTACATGTCTTATAAATGCTATGATTATTATTATATAATCGAAACTATTCTATTATTATTGATGAGATAAAATTATGTAATATGACTTAATGAAATTCGTTAAATTTTATGTCTAGATAAAAGATTTCCAATAACTTGTATAGAATTAAAAACAAATACAAAACATGATTGGATTTGATAAACAAATACCCCAGGGAAATAAGTATATACTTTAAATATACTTTTAACACAAAAGATTCGATGCAGATTTCTTAAAATAATCTTATGATTAAAATTCCGTTTGAATGACACAAAAATTTCTTTAACCCATTAAGTACCTTGGAAAAATTAGAATTTTTGTATGTGTTTTTTTCTACTTTTTTCCTTTTTTCAAATTTTTCAAACAATTCTAAGAGTGAAAAAAAAATATTAAAAAAAAAAATTTTTGCTAATGTTTTTTATGATTTTTTGATATATTTATATTATTTTTGAGTAACTTCATCCACATATACTTATTTCCCTGGGTGTATTTAAATCTGCGCGTATTTTAGTGTATTCGTATTTACTCGTACTTCTTGTACAATCAATTAACAAAATATCCAAAAAGTATACTTTACTTTTTTAACTTATTCATTTATTTGTCAAACAGCACTTTTGAATTAAATTTATTTTTCTTCAAAAAGAATCCGTTAAGAAATTACTAGCCCCCACAATGAGTCTTCTTACTTAGACTCAACATATTGAGTTTAATTTACATTTAAATGTCTAGACAAGATGGAAATCTAAAGAAAACAAGAAAATAAATGGCTCCAATGAATTGCATTAGTTGTTACACAACATCTCCACTTGTTTTATTAGACCTGAGAACATTTGTAAATTAAGCTAGCTTGTGTAACATTTTAAAATACAAAATTCCTGCAAGACAATATGATAATAAAAACTTACAAAAAGTTAAGATCGCACATTTCAAATGGCAAGTGTTGTGGCGCCATTTGGCATTTATGCGCTATCTTTCTACCGGATATAAAACTTACAATACACATAGTGTCTGTGTGTGCATTTGTGTGTGTGTGCGTATGATGTTTGCCACAAAGACAACGCTAAGTGGCCTGAGGGCACAATTTTGCCATTGGCGCTCGTTAAATTTGCATGCGGATGCGCGCGAGTACACATATGTATTTATGTATATGTATTCCTATATGTATGTGTGTGTGTGCTAACAATGCTAAATGAGCGCAACAGTTACACACCGACTGTGACAACAACAGTTTGCAGTTTGAGCGAGCATCGTCGTCGTCGTCGTCGTCTATTTTCAAAGAGTTTTTGCGTCTTCCGCCAGCAACCGCAGCCAAAGCCGCAATCCAAGTTCATTTGCCATGCAGCAAACGTGGCAAGGACAAGTCAGTTAGCTGCAGCCACGCCCCCTACGCCCCCACCGCCCTCACAGTGCTTGCCGAGCTACAATTGAAATTGTCTATGCGAGCTGCCGTCAGACAATTGGCAACGGGGGCAACGCGTCGTATGCGTAACGAGTCTTTTTAGACTGGCAAAACAAAAACGAAAATGAAATTATTCATCACATTTTGCTGCTTCTAATATTTATATAAAATTTCACTTTGATTAAAATGCAGAAACGCTTTATGTGGCAAACACTTGAAGCAAGTTCCTTGGAGTAAAATCTATGTCAGTCTTATGAATTAACAACAACAACAAGAGGAAGCGCTTGTAATTAAAACTTACGAGGCGTACTTTGCTGAAAACTTCATTATGCGCTTCCATTTTGGCTGGCAGGCATGGCCAGGATTGCCAGGATGGCCAGGAATGCTGTCAAATTCATAATCTGTGGCATAGTTGAAGCGCTGTTGGTTTTCCAGCTCAAAAGAATAGCGCTGTTGTTGACAGTTTGCGTTGGAATACCAGCCCGCATAGACACACACACACACACACACACACATTGTTATGGACATCAGAGAATGCCATTGTTGGCCATACCTCTACTTAGTCCGGTCCTGTCTGTCCTGTCGTGTCAAAGCGAACGCGGATATTAGCGCATGATTGAGAGCCGCAAAGAATTTCGGCGTCTAAAATTGCATGGCCTTTTGTGCAGCTGGCTCGCAATTAGGCTGGTACGCATAAATCCCGTTAATAGCCCTCATGCAGCTGGTCTCTAACGTTAACGCCAATCGCTTATCCTCAGTTGGCCATCAATTTGCATTTGACAAGAAGCCAATCTTTGACGAATTTCATTTTGGCCAAAACAGCAGCAGCTGAACAGTTGAACAGGTGCTGCCTGTCACCGTCACTTTCAGCCTCACCTGGCTACCCCTTTTTTTTGTTATCAGCCATCTTCATTCTGCCCTTTTGTTTGCTTGATTAAATTATTTTTCATTATTTGGCAAAATGAAAGCAGTCAACCAGGACAGACACTTGAAGGCAATAACAACGGCTGGCTTACACATTTAATAAGTTTATTATAACCAAAAGGCAAATGGAGAGGCAAACACAAAGGCAGCGGCAATAGCAAAATAAAGCTTGCTATTATGAAAAAAATCGTATCTAAAGGATGGCATGAAAGGCCCACAGGATTTGTCATTTAGCTGTGTCAACATACAGAAAACAGCGAAATTTCTTTATATACCCAGTAGATATATGTGCCAGGGTTGCATAAAGTCATGAACTCGAAATTCGCCCTTTAAGGCTTTACTTTTTTGAAATGAAGACGATGCTAATATTTTTTAAATTTGTCAAAAGTATTTCGGGACCAGAGATCGTAGCAATTTATTTATTTTATTTATTTATTTGTTTATTTATTTGATTCCTTGCGCTATAAGACAAGTCTTATAAGTTAAGGTGCTAGTCATACTTAAGTTTAAGATACATTCAAGTCTAAAGAAAATAGCTTAGGTTAAACAGCTTAAATGAAAAATCAGCTCTTATAATTCTTATAATTTTTATTATTATTATTACTGCTATTTATAATTCGATTGTTCGTTTTTGTTTTTTTTTTTCAATTTAAAAATGAAGTTTAAAATGTAAAAAAAATATTATTCAGCCTTATAAAGTAATTTGCTGTCTTTAAATTAAAAAGAATAAATGAAATGAACTATATTATTATTACTTATGTTCACAATTAGGCTTACCACATGTTGATATTAGTTGAAATTTGGTTGTATTTCACGTACTTTTAGTTCCTGATACAGGGTATCCTATTGTTTTATTTTATGTTATTAAAAACAAAAATTACACAACGTAATTGCCGATTTAAATCAGCTTTTGTGTTTGTCTTTAGCAAACAGCCTGCATCTTCCGACCCTTCCATTATTTAAGGTACTCCCGGCCTTATCAATGCATGCAAAATGTACAGCTTTAAGCTGCTTTAAAGGCATATTATTTACAACTTTGAAACTGCGTCTCCCAACGTGGAGTGGAGGATCCGGTTGCGGTCAGCGAGTAAACCGCAAGGACACCGCTGCCCATTTGCTGCGGTGCTTTGGATTTTTATTTTGAATAGTAGGATTACTCCTATTACCTTGACGACAAAGGACTAAACCGCGCGATGGCTCAGTTTCATATCAAAGCAATTTTTAGCTCGGATTCGTCAGTCGAGACGCTTTTGTTATCTCCACCCCGAGTGTAAATGGAGAGCATCGTGTAATTTAAGAACTACGTTAAAATATGCAAATTCTAAATTGTTAAACAAATAAAATATATATTTAATGATACATGTTTTAATCGAATTCAAAATCAATTCCTTATATTTTTCTAAATTTATCAAATAAGAAATTTTATAAAATTTGTCAAATTCCTTCCTTCTTATTCTTATTCCTTCATTTCGTTTAATGAATTTCGAAAATAGCCAAAACAAATTTAGATATCCAATCAATTTGAAGAACAAACGTAGACCAAAAACCACAATTGAATTTGACAAATTTATGGCTGTACAATAGAAAGATTGAAAGCTCTACGACATTTTTTGAGCAAAAATAAAACAGCAAAGCCAATTGGTATTTTTGTTCTTTTCTTGTGCAGGCAACTTGAGACCGAAGCGTTGACCCATTTCAATTTATTTGACCAAGTATTTTGTGCAGGTGACAATCAAAGCAAGTATGGTTCAGTTTTGATAGGACTCAATTAGCATAGAAATTGGGTTTCAGCTTGATTGAGGTGCTGGAACATTTCCTTAAAAACGCAATTTTGTATAAGGATTGAAAAGGGAAGAAAGTCTTGCTGTGTTAAACCCGACACCAGGTTGACAGGTGTCAACGTTGGGCTGCCGCATATGTAGCGGGATTATGTTTACGTGCCACAAGGTTGCCGCACTTGGTGGCAACAAAGACTGAATAGGGAATTAAATGTTACAAATTGTTTTAAGTAATTCAATTTCCACTCAATCAACATGTCATCAAAGTCAAGGCAACACCAAACAATCTATACATATACAAATGTATATTTGTCTAAATGTCTTCAGATCTATATGTAAGTACAGTCATAACTCAATTTGATGCTGAGAAATTTACACACAGAGCCAAAGCGTCAAGGCAAACTTATCGATCTGTTGGAAATTATATTTGAAAACTTGTAAACTCAATTTGGCGTTGCAATTTTAAGTCCTGTCAGAGCTGCACTTCCCCTTGATGACGGTGACGGCATCAGATGCAACAGTCAAGAGGTTCGACCTGTGTGAACAAAGTTTGCCAAAGTCCTGTGAATATTTACTTTTAAATAATAAATAGCATTTAAAGAGAAAGAAGGAAGAAATCAGAGTGAGAGCGTAAGACGAAGGTACTCGAAAATCAAGTGGCATGGCCAGGACAAATCGTGCCACAGCATAATGAGCATCAAGTACCACAAGGACAAACAGCAACGTCAACGGATGCAAATGTCGCAAGCAAATTGCATTCCCGTCCAGTCGCGCTTTTGGGTTCCTGTCTACCGAGTTGCCTCTTGCCTCTTGCCACTTGTCACTGGTTGCCACAAAATTAGTTTAAACTTAGCGGAAGTAAAGGCAAAGGCCAAGACCAACAGCAGCATCAAGTGTAATAGTACCAATTTCATGAAATACCTTCCTTGTTGCCTCTTCTATTTTTTAGATGCTGCACCTGGCCAAAGACGTCAGCCAGAACGTTGGCAATGCACACAGCAGACAGTCTCATCTTACAGCAGAATAATTTGCAAATTATTATCGTAAAGAAGTAGAATCACAGCAATAACCACAGCAGCAGCAGCAATAACAAAACAGCCCAAGTTGACAGTGAAAGAACTCAAAGAAGCCAAAATGCGTTCTCTTGCCAAGTCATCGGTCTTCAACAGCAGCGATGAGGAGGAGCTCAATGGCATCAGCGGGTTGAATGATGGCAATAAAACCGACAATGTATACTCTATTAAGTCCAACTGGATAACAGCATGGTAAGTAGATGTAGATATAGATAAATATGCATATAGATAAAGATAATTATAGTTATAAAAACAAGATAAAGATTGCTTACAAAAATGAGCACAATTATAAAGATAATGATAGAAATAAAGATAATGTTAAAATATTATTAAGTTTTGAGGAGAGTTTCAGAAAGATATTTAAAAAAAACCTCTTTACGAGGTAAAAGTATAGTGACGAAAACATTTTCATGTCCCAAAATTTCTGATATCCAATTTTGTGACGAATAATATTAAGTTTTACACATAAATAATTTTAAACAAAATTTTGGCACTCGGCACATTGCGCTAAAATGTCTCAATTCTAATACCAAATGAAACTCACTGTTTTGCGCAGTGCCGAATGCAAAAATTTTGTTTAAAATTATTTATGTGAAAATTTAATATTATTCGTCACAAAATTGGATATCAGAAATTTTGGGACATGAAAATGTTTTCGTCACTAGACTTTTACCTCGTAAAGAGGTTTTTTTATGGGATATCAGAAATTTTTGTTTTTTATTTTGCAGCTAAGATTTCTGCCAACACCTTTTTTAAATTGAAAAACATTAAAAAACGGATCATCTACTAACAAATTAATTGCAATTAAAAATTTAAAAAAAAAAAGTTTTGTCCCTACAAGGATTCGAACCCGAAACCCGAGCTGAGAATTCATGCAAAAAAAGGACGCTCTACACTTTGCGCCACTGGCGATCCTAAAGAACGACTGTCTTATTATAGATTGTTACTGGACTGTTAGTCAAATGTAATTGCTGCTGCTGTTCCTATTTCAATTCAAAGTAAAACGTATATATTCAGTTAATAGGTTATATCTTCCAAACCAATCAACATAAATTTATGAATGATAAATCAAAAAACGCGAAATTTTACAAGCTCAAACATATTGCAATTTAAAAAAAAATCGTAGGCGGCGTTTTCTCGAAAACCGCCAAAATGTGGAAAAAATTACCTTATTTCACCTGTAGTTTTTTACCTGTGTACTTTTTGAAGGTATGCTTAAGAGCCCTTCAAAGTACCTTTCCAACGACATATAGATCATATCTGTAGTTTCTATGGTCACTAAGGGGGTTTTTAATTTTAGCGGGTTTTAGCGATTTCCCGCTAAACTAGCGATTTTTCGAAAAAGTCGTAGAACAAACGTTTCTAGATTTTTGATCGGGAACAAGTCCTCATTCAAACTTACTAAGCTAAATTTACGATTTGATCCAAACAAACAGACAAACAGACAAACAAACAAACAAACAAACAAACAAACAAACAAACAAACAAACAAACAAACAGACTGACTTTTCATCTCGTTTTGAAAGGGGCACCAAAAATTTCAATTAATTATCTTCTGAACCAGTGATCGGATTTTGATGATCAAGGTGTCATTCGACGCGTATTTTTGATTAGAATAGTAAAAAATTAAAAAAAATAAATCAAAAAGGCTGCAACGGCCCCAATTGCTCCAATCATTTAAATTTTGCCCCTCCCACTTACACCTGTTTATCTCACGAACCAGGTGAGTTTTCAAAAGTCTTAGTATGCACATTTGTAAGTTAAGTTGATACCTTTCGATCGGTTTATAACTCGACCTGATCTGACAGTCATAGCAAATTTTCCATTCTTCCTGTGTATATATGCTAGTCGCTTTCGCACACTTCGTGCTGCTTTCGTCACTAGCGCGGACTGCCGTCCGCAGTGATTTCACAAGAAGTTATTTAAAAAACATGATTATAAAGATAAGGATACCCTTAAAAATAATTTATTTATTTATTAAAAATAGATAGAAATTTAAAAAAATATTAATAGAATCGTTATCTTAAGTTGGATTTCTTAAACATTTGGAAAACTTTTAATTTGACAAAAAATACGAAATCAATTTAAAAAAAAGTTAAAATTAAAAAAGTCCCGTAAACAAAGCGTATTATAAATTTAGTGTTATTGCAAATATTTCCCGCAAAATGTTTTTACATTTGTCAATTATTTTGCAATGATCCTATTAATATTTTATTACTAAAAATTAAATTAAGTGCAATTTATGTAATTATAGTTTTTCGAACCCAACTATTTTTTTTATAAATGTTGTCAATTTTTTCTTAGATAATTTGAAAGATTGAATATATAATATTCCATAATATGCAATATAATATCATATAATATATTCTTTATCTCATTCTCTCTAATAGGCGCACTCGCAAGGAGCAGGAGAATCTGTGCAAAGTCTTCTACAATCGCGTCATCGAGCACTCGGAGTGCAAGCGATTGCTGGAGGCGGCCAAGATCTATGGCGAAATCACTGACTTCAACTCCTGGCCAGCCAATGAGCAGTTGCAATGGTATCGCAATTTCGGTGTCAATATCACATTCGGCAGGAATTTCTCGATGGAAACCACTGCCACGCCCGTGGAGGAAAGTGGACCGGTGCTGGTGTTGCCACCGTTTGAGACCTGGCAGACAATTGCGATTGCTCTCTGCCTGTTTTTATGCATCATCCTGACGGTCGGTGGCAACATTCTGGTGCTGCTGGCCTTCATTGTGGATCGAAATATACGACAGCCCAGCAACTACTTTATTGCCTCTTTGGCGGCGACAGACATGTTGATAGGTGGGTAAAAACCAGAAAATCTCGTATACTTGGAAAATGAACGGAAGCTGTGAAGAAAAATTTACATTTTATAATATTATTCTATTACTACGATATAATAATCTGATTTAAAACTTTAAATGTCAAAAAATGTTAATCAAAATAAAAACTTTAAGGAAAAAAAATAAGGAATCCAAGATTACGAATCCGAAATTAGGAATACAGCTATTAGGATTCCAAAAATAGGAAGACAAAAATTGAGTAAACAATGCCTTGGAAGACACAAATTGGGAAAACAAAAATAAGGAAATCAAAAATTGAAAAAACAAAAATTAGGAAAAAGCCGAAATTAAAAATATTTTATTAAAAATCTAGCGATTTTTAACTTTTAATTGTTTTTTCCTAATTTTTGTACTCAGAATATTTTTCTTAGTTAATATTCCTAATTTATGATTCCTAATTTTTTCAGTCTAATTTAGGATTCCTAAAATTTTATACCTGGTTTTTTTTTCTTCTTTTTTAAAATTCCTTAATCTTTAGTTATTGACCGATTGTTCACAATAGAAAAACAAGCGGGAAAGGCTCCCGACCATAGGATACCTGTTACTTATTAAAATATGTATACAATATTTTTATTGCATACTTTTAGGCAGTTATATTGATAGCACTAAGCATACTCTTGGTTGTGCGGTGTTCTTGATATCTTTAGCCTTATATTTTTTTTTTTGTACAATTACACTAAATATTCCTCAAATTTATTGAATTTTTCTACATGCAGGCACCGTGTCAATGCCGTTCTTTACGGTCTACATTCTGAGGGGCTACTGGGATCTGGGACCGTTGCTCTGTGACCTGTGGCTATCCGTGGACTACACCGTGTGTCTCGTCTCCCAGTACACCGTGCTGCTGATCACCATCGATCGCTACTGTTCCGTGAAGATAGCGGCCAAGTATCGGAGTTGGCGCACCAGGACCAGGGTCATTTATATGGTATCGATTACTTGGATCATTCCGACGCTGCTCTTCTTCATCTCGATCTTTGGCTGGGAGCACTTTACGGGCAAGAGGGATCTGTTGCCGGGTCAGTGTTCGGTGCAGTTCCTCAAGGATCCGGTCTTCAATACGGCTCTAATCATTGGCTATTACTGGACCACATTGATAGTGCTCTTCGTGCTGTATGCGGGCATCTATAAGACGGCCTACGACATGCAGAAGCGGAGCGAGGCCAAGCAGCGGAAGATGCAGTCCATGGTGGCCCTGAGTGCTGGGGCAATGTCCGGCATGGCCGGACACGCGGCTGGCATTGGGGTCATCGAGGAGAAGATACTGAAGGCAAAGGTGCAACTGTCGGGCGCTCTGACTGAAATGGACAGCGGCACCCTTACCACGACCGTGAAGCGTCCCAGCGGCTCCGGCCAAGCCAATCCGCTGGCGCAGGCCACCGAGAAGATGGCGCCCGAGAAGATGACGCCTGAACAGAGACGCGCATCCGAGGCCAAGATCGAGGAATCGAAGCGTGCTGCCGCCGAGGCGGAGAAGAGCGAACGCTCCAGCAGTCCGGCCTTTGACTCCGACGAGGAATCCTCGGTGAATCAGACGCAGCAGCTGCTCAACCAACAGAAGCTGGCCAATCTGCGCAAGCGTTCGTCCATTGGCCTGGTGTTTGGGGCACAGGCAGCGCTGCTGGCCACACGCAGCAAAGGTAACTTGCAACAGAGCACGGCCAACTCCAAGTCGATCGAGGCCATGCACTCCATGGGCGCCAGATCGCCGCACCATCACCTACCATCACCACACCAAACGAGCTTGCAGCGGGCACAGAGCAAGGAGGAGGTGGGCATTGGGCATCATCATCACCATCACCATCATCATCGTGATCATTATCGTGATCAGCATCAGCAATCACATCATGCCCATACACCAATTGAGCGGCCCAAGCGCACCTCCTGCTCCACGCTCTCCCAGATAATCGAGCATGATCGCCTGATTGATTTCCACAACACCACCGAAACCATTGAGACCATTGACACCCATAATGACCCACTGTCACCCGTGGATCTAGCGCCCATTGAGGTGCCGCGGGAGCAGGTGCAACAGTGCCTGGTGCAGGCCATCTTGCCACCGCCCGAAGCCTTCCAATGCCCCACGCCCCTGTCCGAGGACTACTCGGACCGACCCTTTGGCAACAGCTCCGGCGGCAACAGTGAACTGGCCATGACCTACGATCTGCTCACAAATAACTCCGAGTTGCGCTACATGGACGAGAGCTCCGCCATGCTCCAGGCCAATTCGGTGGCCACCAATGACAGTGTCAGTGTCAGTGTCAGCTGCTCCCAGTCGCTTCCCGGCCGCCCAGTCTCCTCAACAGGTGTCCAACGCAGTGCCATTCCACCACCGCCACCTGCACGAAACCGATCCCAGACTGCTTCGTCGGAGGAGAGTCAATCCCAGTCCCAGGCGGAGCAGGTAGCCATTGAAAAACGTCTTCTCGTCTCATACACAGGCCTAGAGGACTTTGCCAAGGTGCGACGCGAGAGCTGCATCGAGGCCATCTGTCTGCTGGACGTGCCCGGCGGCCATGGTAAGTTGCAGCAGGCGGAGTGTCCACATCGCCGTGCCTCCAGTCCCATGGAGACCAGCAGCAAGGATGCCGTACTCTATTCTCCCATGCCGCCGCTAACAAAACCACAGACACCCACACAGAAGACACAGCAGGCGGCAGGATCAGTGGGAGGATTGGGTGTCCCTGCGGCAAGTGTTGCCCAGCTGGAGCGCATTGATGAGCGCGAGGCGTCGGACAGTAATACGAACAAGATGGCCTCCACATCGGGCACCACGAGCAGCTCGGCAGGACAAGCTGTCGGCAGAAAGGATGTCAAGGATGCCGACGATGATGGCGGTGTCTCGTCCCGTCGCAGTTCCAGCAAGCGACATTTCATCCACTCGATTGGCAAGCATTTCAAGAGCAAGAAGGCCCTGCCCCTGGTCATGGGCATCGGGGGCAGTCGACAAAAGTCCAAGTCGGAGAATCGGGCACGCAAAGCGTTCCGAACGATCTCCTTCATTCTGGGCTGCTTTGTGGCCTGTTGGACGCCGTATCATGTGCTCGCTTTGGTCGAGGGCTTCTGCCGGAATCCGCCGTGCACCAACGAGCATCTGTACATGTTCTCCTACTTTCTCTGCTATGCCAACAGTCCAATGAATCCCTTCTGCTATGCACTGGCCAATCAGCAGTTCAAGAAGACCTTCATGCGCATCCTCAAGGGAGATCTGCACATGACCTAAGCACGATTAAGATGAAGTTGAAGATGAAATGGGAACCTGGATCCGGTTTAGCATTGCATTTGTTGATGCTGCACACGGCACACAGCAATCCCGAGAGCCCCGGATGCCGTGTGTCCAACCTTTTACTCTATCTAGATGTTAACATAAAATATAAAACATTCATATAGATTATACTTAGATAAATGCTCCACCAAACCGGATCCCTTTGAATCTCAGTCGATACTAAAATGAAATTTGAAAAAGAACTTGAAAGATGTGCTAAGCAAATGTAATTTAAGTAGCCAAAGGTGTGTGTTAGTTAGAATGGAACTATTGTTGAAGATACGATTACGGATAGTTGGTATTAGAATTGCAACTAAGCTAAAATGAGGCGAATGTTTTAGACAATAAATAAATTAATGTTTATATCATATAATTAACATAAATATGAGATGAGCCCATTGCCATCTCTATATATAGTGTATTACATTTAGATAATTGTACTTGTAATATCCCCGATACGATTACATATGCATAACATATCCAAATTAACGAATTTTTTGTTTATCACAGGTCTTTTTTTTTTAATTGTTTCTATAGAAATTTATATTGCATACTTTGTAAATCATCAATTGAAACGATGCCAAAAGTATGCTTTAAATATTTCTCTAGAAAATATGTGAAACTTTACATACAAATATCAAATAATTGTGAGACAAGTATTTACAGATTGCTGTCATTAAATATTGATGTATATTCTATACTCAAAGTATACAAATAATAATACAAAAAAAATTCCAAATACATATTTCATATTTAACAAATATCCAAAACCCGAAAACCAATTTCAGCAGAATGATAAATAAAAAGCGACAATTGTGTATAAATAAGTTTATGTTTATTGGAAATTATATAAAATCCGTGTATAAATGTCAATTTCTGTGCGGTCAACGGGAAACTCAGAAGCTGATAACCGATAATCGATAGCCGACAGCCTAAAACTACATTAAATGCCCAGACATGGTTATATAAGTATATACACCATACATATATATCTATCAATATTTGAATCATAAGTGTATACCACAACAATACATACTCGTACGTACATATGTATCTATAATATGTACACATATGTATTTCGCATCTATTGCCGAGCTGCCTAAATAAGTTGACTTTATAATATTTAATTGTTATAGTGTTTGTTTTTTAGCGACCTTTCTAATTTGTAGAAGTTAGTTTTTGCAAACTTGAGGTCTAGTAATGTCAATATGACAGGTACGACAAACAACAAAACAACACAAAGCACTTGCAAAATGCAAGGAGCATGGCTCGGTATACAGCTGTTTCAAGAGATGCCAATCTCTATCATCAGTACCGTTGTGCTGACTTGACCAGCGATCCAAGCTTAATGTCACTTTTGAGAAGCCAGAACCAGTTGTGAATTCTAAGCTTCCCAAAGTGAAAAAAGCTGTAAAGCTGATCAAGCCCTTTGTGTGTTTGTTGTTGCCGTCGTTATTGTGTAAATGCCATCGGCATATGTGGTACAATAACAGTTTTGTTTTCTGTTTATTTCAGTAACAAGTAAGTGTTGCTACTATTTCAGAAAATTTTCCGACGTGTTTTTCGTTTTGTTAAAGTGTTTGTTTTTTAGCGACCTTTCTAATTTGTAGAAGTTAGTTTTTGCAAACTTGAGGTCTAGTAATGTCAATATGACAGGTACGACAAACAACAAAACAACACAAAGCACTTGCAAAATGCAAGGAGCATGGCTCGGTATACAGCTGTTGTTTTGTTGTTTGTCGTACCTGTCATATTGACATTACTAGACCTCAAGTTTGCAAAAACTAACTTCTATTTAATTGTTATTTGTTAATGATTTTATTTATCTACAAATATCTCATCCTAAGCCAAATGTTGCCTAACTCAGTTGTTTTTGTTAAAGTACATTCACAACCATTTTTTCGCTGTTATACGTTAAATTTCAAAAACTATTGTTTAAGTTTATTAAGCAATTCGTTCTCCTTAGCACCTAAGTAAAGCGTGTAACAATAACTACAACATTGAATAAATAAATCATTTATGTCTGAGAAAAACCAAACTAATTACTTCCAGAGTTTTAAATAAATATTTTTTTCAGCACCTAAGTTTTTTAAAAAATATTTTTTCTTAAACTTTTATAATAAGTTGCATTAATTCTAACATTTCGGATTGAGCATTGAAATTTGGGAGAAATAGAAAACGGAATCAAATATGGGAACGTGTTATAGACATGTCACTAATAAAATTGGCAACTCTCGATAATTTCTAATCAAAAATTTTTTATAAATTCAAAATGCAATTTATAAGTGATTAGTATAGATTTGTTTGGAATTTAATTCATTTTTTTGGCAATTCAAGAATAAAATGTTTAAAATTCAACATTCAAATTTATGCAGGAAAACTGAAGCTCCCGATTTAATGGGAAAATATTTTATTCAATAAGGATTACTTAAATATTTCAAAACAAACTTCTCTGAAACTTTTATATTTCAGATTTTCAATTTTTATAAAGAAATCTCGAGATTGAGGGTAGAAATTTGGAAGAAATGAAAAGAAAATCAAATATGGGAACATGCTACAGAGATGTCATTAATCAATGGCCGTGTTCACCAGAACAAATCGACAACAGAAAATCAATGAAATTTGCATGATTATTCTGGTGAAATGCAGTGAATAGCAATCATGATTTCAAATTTTGTGATTATGATGACTGAAAATTCATCACCAAAATAGTGCGCTGAAATTTTCTGATTGTGATGCTTTGTTATCGAGCAAACAAAATACATGATTACTGATTGATTAGTTCTGGTGAACGCGGCC
>JBAMBL010002303.1:0-72341 GCA_037043405.1 Drosophila subquinaria | reverse complement strand
ACTAACAGTGAATATAATTGAATACTGATATATAGAGTATATGTAAATATGTAACGATTTTTAGGTAGGAACCCATTAAAACCTGTGCAAATTTTTACTATGCATATGTATTGTATGAATGTATGTATATATGACTACGAGGAAGGTGGTACTTGGTCGCACTCATATCAAATTGTAATATTTATTTTGCACACATGATGCACTCTTTCTTTCTCTTTTTATCTCTCCCTCTCTGTCTGTATGTCTGTCTGGCAACGGCAGTGACAGTGGCAATGAATGTCAATGTTGTCTCAACTGCAAGCTGCTCTCTTTAGTGTCACAGTTGCTTGCACACCTCAATACATAAAATAAATGAAAATGCACAGATACATATGTAAGAATATTGTATACATATATACAAGTATTTGCCACAACATGCCCATGCACTTAGTAGTTTTATTACGCTGTACGCAACCCCTTGACTAACGCGACACGTGCTACTTGGGAATTTATAAGAGTGTTTATTAGTCTGCAAGACAGCGAGTTGTTGTTTTGTCCAAACTTTAGTGATCCAAATGGAAATGAAAAGACATCAAATTAAGGAAAAAACATAAAAATAAAAGATTGGAGTAGTATAAGCCCAGCCTCTATATCCTGGAAGAGACCAAAATTTCCTGTCGATTAAATATAGTGTGTTTAAAATACATCCTTGGGCACGTTCTATAATCACTGACAGAAGGAGACGCCAAATTTTGCTAAATACTTCTTAAAGAATTAAAAATGATTAAAGGCAAACAAAACTATTATTCAAAATACAGAAAAAGTGGAGGTCGAAAGGGTTGATGTATTTCATGTATTAAATGTATTTTCAATTTTCAATTAAATGAATTGTAATGTTTTATAGTTCTCCACAACTTGTACGAAGCCACATGTTTGGGCAGAGAGTTAATTTATTTTATTATTGAACACAAGGCTGTTCGGCAGACTCAAATACATAAATTCTTCGAGACATGAGCAAGTTCAGAAAAATAATATCTCTCTCAATGCTGTTGTTGACAATTTCCGGTTACATGTCGGTCGATCGGTTCATCTGTCCCTATTGAAAAAATTTTAATGTAAAGTGACAATTTATTGCATAATTTTGTTATACATTGCAACAAAATAAGTTACACAAGCACGAGGGCCTGTTTTTTTAGTTTGTTTGTTCAAATTTATTTTGGTGTTATTTGTTACCTGAAAATACTATCCAAATTGCACCTATTTACATACATATATGTGTATGTCTAAGGTATTTATCCTTTGGCAAAAAACCTTTTTTTTTGCGGTTGAAATACACTATTGTAGTTAAAGCAATGTTTGGATCCCATTAATCGTTTTAACCTCGAGCAAGTTGTAAACTCAATTGACCTATTTGATTGACGTTTAACACTTAATGTACACCATAAGCCATACGGAAGCAATGCTGCATTATATGCACATATGTACATACGTATTAATGTAGTTAGTTGTTTCTACTTAACAATTTCTAATATAATACCTATTTGAGTTTCTCAGGCAGTACTACAGAACTTAAATTATTTTCATATTTTCTAATAATGCTACAAATGCAAATATTTAAAATTTACGCCATATTTAAATTATTTTAAAATAAATACATTCTTTTCATACATTTTTAATTGTTTTTTAATGAACAAATCTTTGGTAAGCCTATTTTTTGTTATGCTTATTAAAATTTCAGTTTAGATCACAAGTCCATTTGGTTGCGTAGTTCACAGGCAGAGTTTCCAGTGAATTACTACTAAAAGCTCATCAAATATCATCAGAGCATTTCCAAGACAACCAGACCTAGAGCAACCACTTCAAAACAGCCACGAAGCCCAAACAAATTGGCAACTTCTATACGGATACACAAATTGTCGGTGCTCCATATTTTATCTCGAGCACTGGCAGTGGATGTACTGTGGAATTTGCATTGGAAACATAATAACCATTAACCTTTTTATGGCTCCGGCACGCGCTTTTTAATAAATTGTTTACTTCCCATCTTTGCGGATCCAAATAGAAAAGGCAATGCTCCAATAAGTTCTTGTAATAAACATTGAGATTTTTATCAGGGTTTGGCTTTCTGGTTGCTTATTTTGTGCCTTCTCTCGTCTGACTGATGTTTTGACAAATTTTTGAGTGTGACCAAAGAAAGTTATATACATTCAATTGAATTTCAGTGTTCGCAATTTAATTTCTTTTGTTGTCAACGACATAAACATAACGAGAACGCAGGCATTTCCTTCCCCTCGCTGCTGTGGACTCTACAGAATTGTGTAATGTATTTCAGAGTTTCATCAAGTGCTTCACAGCTGCGTTTGCAGCTGGTATTTCGTTGACAGCAGGACAATGGCAAACACGCTGGGGTATTCGGCTCACAAAATTGTACAATGACAGCACAAGAACCGGGAGCTCCGCAAGAAACAGCTTCGACAAACAAAATATAACAATAACACAGAGCTGACCCCGAAAAGTGATTCGTCAAAGGCGGAACTGGTACCAAAGGGAAATCTGGGCGTAGCGAAACCGGAAGTACTGTATAAGAAACAATAAGCACGACAATATTTAAATTTACATGGCAAGCTTTAATAACACAAGTTTACAAAACCCAAAAAAATTTTTGCTTTTCATATCTTAGTGCACTTTCCTTATGGACTTTGGCCCTCTAAACACGACCAGTGCAAGACCAAAAATTATATTTTTAACAATTTTCAAGTTTGTCTCGTATGACAGCTATACGATACAGTGGTCCAATTTCAACCAAATTCAATTAGAATGTATGGGACCATCCCATATGCATATTCTGTCAGTTTGGTTCAGATATCTTAAACAACGAAAAAGTTTTTCGCACAAAAATAGCTGCCATTGAAACTATTGATCGAAAATAAAGATTAATTATAAAAATTATTGTTGTTTTAAAAGATATTTCAATCAAACTTGCAGAATCAGCATCTGAAATGGTCCTTAAAATCCTCACCAAATTTGGTTTAAATTGGACCCCTATATCATAAAGCTGCCATTGAAAGCATTGAAAGTTGTTAAAAGCATAATTTTTGATTTTGCACTAAAAAGCCTAATTCTGGCACTAAAGTAAAGGCCGAAACGGATTTGAGTATGCCGTAATGTATCAGTTATTGTGCCTCGCAACCGCATAAAACAATTGTTTTTGTTATACATTTGTGCACAGATGCTTGACCCAATAAGGAATGAAGAGCGGCCTAGGGGCTAGAACGAGGGGCAGCCCACAACAAGCCACTTCATGCGCCACAAAACTTCAATCAGAGGAAACCATGCAACGAACCAAAGCAAAGAAGGCCAATAAGCATCTTCACAAAACAAAAACAAAGCAAAAAAGGACAACTCTAGTTGAGAGTGCTCTACTAGAAAATACTCTTTAACATTCAGCTGATGCCATTCCAGAATTTATAACGTCTAGATTATTATCCTTGAAGAGAATATTATAATGTTGCGTCGAAAATTAAACTTAAATATCAAAAATTTCATAATTTATGAAAGAAGGCTACGAAAAGATTGCATTGAACAAACTGAACATAAATTTACGCGAATCTAAAACTAATTTTATCAAAACTTAAACTAGCATAAAACTTTTTTGAGACATCGCAACGAAAGACGCAGGACGCTACAAGAATAACAAATCAACTGCGTGACAAAGATCGTTATCTTCCGCTGGATTAAAAAAAAATTTAGGAAAAATATCTTTAAAACTTGAATTGCAGTCTGTTTAGATATCAAAGTAATAAAATGTAATAAATCTAATAGTTGTACACATCTATAAACATATTTTCAGAAACAAAAATAATTTGCAATTATGTCGTCTTCATTTTTTTTCACGGTTAGTGCGGTAACTAAAGTCTTTAAGAACTAAATCAAATGTTACAGTCATACTTTGGATAAACTCAGAATTCTCCTGCTTCGTAGTCTTGTCCATTCTGATTCGTGTAATGCAATCATTGTCAATGCCAATGCATTTGAAGTTAAGGGGCGAAAACACTTACTTAATGGAAATTACTTAAGGGCCGTACTCGTCAAGCTACTTGTACTCGAACTCTTGCTCGGTTACAATCATTGGTAGGCCAAGCCGAGAGTTGAGCAATCACGTGCCGAAGAGGACGAAGGACGAAGCCCCTCAATCTGGTCGAGAAGAGAGAAGACGATAGCAATGAAGCCACTTGAATGTGTCATGTCATCTTGATTTTTACTAAAAATCATTTAACAGCAATGTGCTTGAAATGTGAGATACATATGCTCCTATACATGCAAACACAAAATGCTTTCAATTGATTGGAGTCGTCAACAGGACAGGACACACAAACTGCTTAAATTTTTACTTGCTCGTTCCCAAATGCCAGTATGACAGCACGTAATATGTACGTGTGACTTTCCTACATGTATGCGTATAATGTTTAGCAATTTCAAAATTATTGTGTTCAATCAGAGCGGTATTGCCAATGCCCAGACAAACATCGACAAACATCGTCATCATCATGAAGAGCATCAACATCGGTATATCAAATCATACTTATCACAAGGCATGAACTCCCCTCGTAGACCAGCAGCAAAGTGCTGAAAGCCAAGTGTTGACCAGATTCATAGCTGCTATTTGACAAGGTGTGCTCACACATATACACTTGCAGTTGCATGAATAAGAAATAGTTGACTGTGTCACTATGGAGCAAAAGCCCAATATTTTGGCTTTAACATGAAACTTAACTTTAAAAATAAAACTAGAGATTTAAAATTTGGCATGAGCCTTAGTTGGTTTCTTTCTTGTAAACTGGACCACACCTTTCTGAATAATAACAAAATTTCATTAATGCCAAAATATCGGTCAATCAACAACCAGAGCAAATCAACAACCAGAGTAAAAGGCAAACAACAAGCCAGTTGGTCCTTGCAGGCAGTTTAGTTACTAGATTATTGACACATTCACAAACCCTCTTCCATTATTTATTTAATATTCTGACATATGAAAAAGCCATGACCTTAAGAAAATTAATTATATATCTTATGATTGTTGACAGAAACATGAAGAATTCTCTGTATATATCCTACTGACCTTTGTGTAAAATTACAACACACTAGCAAAAAATATACCTCTACAGGTCAAAAACTTTATACACAAATAACAAAGAACAGTATTGAATCATTGCCTTGGGCAAATAAAACAATAATAAAAACCCCTCAAAGATGCTGCAAACGCTTAAGCCAAAAAGAAAAGAAAATTTTAAGTTTTTTCCCAACCATTTTTGCATTTTTCTTTTATTCTACATTGCAAGTAGTTGAGTGAGTTAGCGCTGGTATTTGTCAGTATCAGGACGGACACACTTCCTCCACTTACAGTACCTATTGGTAGCAGCCAGAGTTCATATAGTCCAACTTTCAATCATCTTGCCAAGTATTTTTATACCCTGTAGATTCTTAAAAGCGGTAAAATAGAGTTGTTACAAGCAGAATATCATGAATATCAAGCTCTATCAGAAATATATTTCCTTTCAACATCAGCACCAACCGAACCAAAGTAGTTATACCAGGTCTCAACTGTTCTATAAACCGGATTTTATTTAAAAATTACCAAATGTACCCTTTGGCTTTTGGCAATTTCTGATATAGGAGGTCATCGAGTATTCAGTTTTTGGTAATAATCACTGCACTATAGTAATTTCATGTTTTTCGTAGTTCTGAGAAAATGAGTCTTTAAATTGCTAAACAAAAAACAAACTATAAAGTCTTAAAATCATACTCTGGTTTTACTTGCATTCATGCGTCTAAGCAGAATGAGTTTCGACATTTGATAAGAAATCAGCAAGACTTTTACATGGATAAGACCAGTAATTTATGCGATTCTGACAGCCGAATTAAAAAAAATCTTTGCATTTGAATATTTTATGCCATTAAAAAATTACTTTTCCATTTGTGTTCTAATAGTATTAATTTACCGATGCAACTAGGAAGGGTGTGATACTAAAATCACCATATCATAGCTCTGGTTTTGATAACTATAATATTTGCTCAAGTTTAAGAGCAAGCCTCCAAAATGAAGTTGCCTGGCAAATGTATGTGTGTATTTAGTAACTACAACGGCAGCAGCTTTGCTGTGGCTGCCAACAAAAACTTTTAAATGAGGAGGCTGCCGTTAAAATCTGCTGAAAATAGCATTACAAACTACATTCATCAACTTGTAGTCTAGAATTAATAGCTCCACGCCCCACCGAATCATTGCTTCTCGCTGGTTTGCCGCAGCGCTTGTGAAATTGTAAAATGTGTCGATGTTTGTCTGTCTAGCAGCTTGTTGCATACATTTTAGCGCACTAATTAAGGAAAATTTGCACGACAAACAACGTAAGAACTGCAAGAGAGATAAAGAGAGAAAGAGAGAAGAATTGAAAGAGAGGGAGACAGAGTTACTAAAGCTGCGAGTAGCGAGCAACATCTGTACTTGCAGCAACTGTTTTGCAATTTGTATCTTTATATTTACCTTGCTCGAAAATTTGCATAAATTGCAGTGCATACAGTTTAAGAAACAAAACTGAGTAATTTCAAATTCAATGCCTTTAGCTAATAAAAAATGTGTTGAGAATTCAACTATAGTCAAAACTTAAAAAAAAATGTAATGCTGTAGACGAGATTGCTAAGCAGTGCCAGGCAGTTGTGGGTAGAGATGGATAGCGATAATTATATTATTTCACTTAAGCTTCATTTGTTTTAAGTCGACTAAAAGCATTCAAAAAAAAACACTTAAATCAGGTAAGAAAAAAAAAATATATATTAAATTAACTATGTATTTAGTGCTCTTTTAAACAAGAATATTAGTTGGTTTCTGACTGCCCCAATTTATGTCAAATAAAAAAATATCGACACCCATCTCCAGTTGGGGGTACACAAATTTCTAAATCCATTCTTGTGAATAAATAAACTGGATGGCAAGTAAACATGTACATTTTCTATAGGAATAAGTAAAAGTTCTCTTAAAACCCTATTTTGAGTGTTGTATAAAAGATAACCCAGATTTAAGTTCAGGTGGTCTATTTGACGTACTGGGTGCTGTAATATCACATTTAACTGAAGCTACTAAAAAGGGGTCAGCAGAAGTAAAAAAACAGTCTTTTAACATATAAAAGCAGAAAGTGAACAAAAATAAAGCTACATTACCACAACTTAATGAGTGCCTAAAACGTGCCAGTGTCACGCCCCGCCCTCCCCGCCCCGCCCCGCTCATTAAAAGTAACCAAACTGGCGGGTCCACAAACCAAAACGCAGCAACACAACAAATAGCGACCGCAACACATGATGAAAAGCACGCAAAAAGGCAGCGGGTAGTTTCGGGTCTCCCTCGCGCTCCCCTCTCTCCCTCTTTCTCTCTGCCTCCGTTTCTTTCCTCCACATCTCCAGTGCCATCAACGCTAATGACAAAAGCGCGCAAAGTTTGCTTTTGCTTTGTGGGAGCAGCAGCAGGGCGAGCAGCGACCGACTGACTGACACTAAACATGGCCACGGGGTGTGTCCGGCCGACGAGCACAAAAATCACAAAAGAGCATAAAATTAGCGAGCTATGCAGATTCAGCTTCTCCTAGCTAAGAGTATCTTCTTCTATTTCCCCCTTGCCCACTGTACTTTGTAACGTTACTTTATTTTAAATTTGCCTTCAAAGATTGCTGGGTAGACAGGGCTGGAGAGGGAGGCAGGACCAGCGTTTCCATGATGAATTCATCCCCATCATTTTACTTGTAGTATAACTTGTGATTGTTGCTATTGTGGTTGCCGGTGTTGTGGTTGTTGCCTGCTGCCACGGCTGCTTTTTGGATGTCGACTGCTGTCCTGATTTTTCGCTGTGGTCGTCATCGCCATCGTCGTTGTCGTTGTCGTTGTCGTTGTCATTGCCGTTGTTGTTGATTTGGTTGTTGTTGTTGTCCTCGCACTTACACAAGCTGGTCATTAGCTGCGCCTGGCAGCAAATTATTTAGCTGGGTCGGGCTGTAGTGACCATATTGTTGTTGTGGATTTCGACGCTGCTCCTTCTGCTGTTGCCGCTGCTACCACGGATGTTATTCTTTTTTTTAGACATTTATGATAATCATCAGTGGGCACCGCTGAATGCCTGAATGAAAATATCTTTGACGGCCATTGGAGCACAAATTTTCTCGTGTGTTGCACCATAAGTTTAGTCTTTGAGATAGGCAGCAATGAGCGTGTTGTTGAAATTTTTATGTCAAGTACTTAAACTACTGTTGTTGTCGTTATCAAATTCATAAGGGAGTCCCAGCGAGAAATATTAAAAATGCAGGACAGTTAAAAAATATTTTTCATGTAGCATGCTAAAAAATTTACGCAATTTGTATGTTTCTTAATGTAAAAGCAGAGCTTGTGGATCGTAGCAGCAGTCTCGTATACATATATATATACATGCTATACTAAAGACAAATGTAACAGTTCCAGTTGGGACTTTAATTAAAAATACTAAGATAAGCAAAGGAATATTTAATTTTAATTTAATTTTTAAATTTAAATATATATAATTTGTACATTAATAGTAATTTTAAATGAATTGTTTAAGCCTGACAATTAATAAATAATAAAACTGTAGGTTTTGGTAACCAGACGTCCCAGGATTGTTCATACACTATACAACAAGTTCAACAAAATCTGAAGTATTCGAAGATGTCAATGGCGATATTTATATTTATATTTAAAATAAAACGAATCGCCAATGTTAAATTATTAGATATATTGCATTGCTAAACCTTTTTTTCTAATAAAAATGTAAATTTTATTGTTTCAAGATTTATTATTTGAAACTTGGGTGACACAAAAGTAAAACTGCTTATTTGGAATATTTCGATTCGGATGAAGGTACCTAGAAAATATTGCAGCCATGCTTATGTATGTACATCGTACAACATATTCTTGTAAATATGTACATATATCAACGAGGTGCACAATTCGATGGAATTTTTATGTCCCACTCGGATGCCACGTGTTACAGTTTTTATGGTTCTGTTTGAAATTTATTATCGTTTCTAACTGTTTTTATGACTCGATTTGATGATTGTTTCGGTTTTGAGGCTTAGTATTTCCGTCGACAGTGCTTCTAAAGGCAGTCGATGTCAAAATCATAAATAAAATTCGTTTGTCTGCAAATAGCAGCTATGTCTCGTCGTTTTTCGTCTGCTGTCAACGCTTAGGATTAGCACTTTAAGAACCCGCTTTAAAGTATGAGATTTTAGCAGGTATACACAAAGCTTTTCACAGCGTTGACTAGAGATGTAATCAAAGAATAACCTGCGCTTTAATCAATACACCGGCCATCTATCAGATGTGAATAAGGCCAAAAGAGCAAAAAAAATGAAAGAAATTACGCCAAGAGCTCAAATTGTTAAGCCCTACTTGAGCATGCAAAAACTGTCTGCTGAATATTGCGTAAAGTCCTGATTTAACGAATTCCCTAAGCTTTCCGGCAATAAAATAATTTAATTTAGGCCAAGCCGACAGCAAGTCTACGGGATGAACTGGCTCATCATTAAAACGTCGAGAGGCTCAAAAAATGCACAAATCTTCGCATAATTTAATAACGCCGAAATGCTGTGCGGGTCATGGCATCTCTATAGGTGCCCAATGTGGCTACGTGTCGCATAATAAAAAGCCAGGCAGGAAGCAAACACTTGACTCGGCTAAAATTTTGACTGACATTGCGTTGAAGGCAGCTAATTTACGAGATGTGCGGCGTATAAGCCGGCAGCTTGTATATTTCAGCATTAACTCCATTAAAGTCGAAATTAGAATTCGGAATTCTTTGCGACTCACGTTAGTTGACATCTTACTGGTACTAAAGATTTAACAAACAGCTGAGCTCAAATTGCAAATAGAAGAGCAAAGCCATCGAACTATAATGTGTAAAAGCCAGAGACTGTAAATAATGATTATTTTGACCTATTTTACTAAAGAAATAAGTAACATAAAATAGGTAATGTCTCTTATTAATTTACAATACTCAAAACTATGATTATATTTGCAAAATAATTTTATTTTTGCTCAATAAAAATTAAAAGTAGTCATTATTTTGTAATATTGTTCATTGTAGATAAAAATTAAAAGTAATCAATATTTTGTAATTTTTATAGTACAACCTGTGATGATTACCGTCCCTGTCATAAAGAAACTACCTAAGATCAGATTAAGTACTGTTAGAAAAACCAGACCAGTGATTTCCAGTTGACACGCAGAAATGAAGGAGAGAGAAGTAGCTCTTAAGTGCGAGGAATGTCTCGTCGTTCGACTTACAAGTGCAATGCCAATTTGTGCACAAAAGATGATAAGGATTTATGTCAATTGCGTGCACTGTTTGAGTATTGCCAATATTTTTATAGTTGACATCACGTTGTACAGATTTAAAAAATAAAACGCCGCAAAACAGCTTAAGTATTGTAGGTCGTAACTTTGATTTTTCTAAGTTTAAAAATAGAACGTCTGGGCAACGTGAAAATTCTATAAAGTTAGTTTCAACTGTTGTTCAACTAATACTTACATAATGTTACGCTCTAAACCTTTTAGTTTTTCAATCGATCCAACTTTGCACTTTGCCAACTAACGGCTACTTAACTTATTAATTTTCCGTATTAAGAACAGTTTACAAGCGCCGCTCATTAAAATTTCATAAAGTTTTTTTTGAACGTAGCTATCAGAAAGCAATTTTATGGAATCCCGCCACGCCTCTTAAAACATCAACACACAAAACTCACTTGAAAGTTTTAAAATTTGAACAAAAACAGTAACAGCAACAACTACAACAACCAAATTAAGCACATGAAACATGAACTTAGTAAAGAGTGAACAAAAATAAGGTCTCAACCGGAAGTTTTTGTATACCTTGTAGCCACGGAAATTTAAGCGGCTATAGCAGTTAGAAGAACTCATTTGCCATGTATATATCTATATCTAACTGAATTAAAATGTAATTACAATTTTAGGGAAATTTACAGAAGTCTTGATTGAATTAACGATTATAGTTGCTTCCTAATATGGGAGTCACATACGAGTTGCTTAACAAGTTTTTTGTGAATTTTTGATATTTATTTTTGCTTGTTTTAAGGCCGCTCACCCAGACACAAAGGCATAAGGAAAGCGTAACTGATATACAAACAGGCACACGAGGGACACAACAAGAGTAATCAGTTTGCGGTGTTCTCTGTGTCAAAACAACAGCAACTGGAACTGGGATTCCAAAGCGACGCGACGTCGATTTTGATAGAAATCATGCTGAGTTGTGAAACGTGAAATTGAATTTACTTTGTTGGCCTCTCTCAGCCCAGTTGCACTCTCGTCTCGTTTGCCCTTTTTAGCCGAATCGGTCTCAGAGACTTTAGCACGCTTTTCAGCAGTCGCTCTGACTTTACGAAGGTTTACATACTAGTCCATAAATCATTAGGCATTTGGCATATGCAAACAGACTTTAACTTCATTTCTCTCGTTGTTTTCGCTAATCTCAGCATTAAATTTGGCTTAAACTTTCATTGCAGTACGATAGCAATAGCAGTTTGTGGCTATCCTTAATGTGGTGGCATATTCGCAAAATTGAGATGTATTCAGTGTAGTCTTAGATGCGCCTCTGTCCTCTTCCCTTTGTCTACAATGTAGTACCTTTATCAGAATGGACGCCATCAGCTTCCAAAACAAAATGAAACTTGCTGTTTTCGTACACTCATTGGTTTTACAACTAAGTTAATGATTTTGTTTTGGTGGTAAATTCATTGAATGTATAACGCATGTTATGTTTGTGGTGAGTATCCTTCAATGTAAGCTGCTTACAGTAGCCACCGACTCGTAAGTGATATTGAATTGAGTTGTTTTATGTGGGAGAGATAAGTATTTGTATTCCTTACTATATATTCGATTTTTCGAAATTTAATCAAAGAAGAATAAATATACTTTGGGGGTAACACTTTTATTATACCCTTGGCACAGAATATATCAATTCAACATTAAATTTAAATTATATTCAAAATACACCAGAATTAAGAATATTACATCCGTTAAATGAAAGTAGCTGGCGGTTTTCGATCTAAATATATCACCGTTTAAGGTTGTGCAAATAAATAGCTGTGAAATATTATTGCACACTTGATAATTTACGCAATAAGTCCAAGTAACTAACCACACACAACTCTTATATCTAAACAGATGACTTCTAAAATGTATATATATTTATTTGTACATATGGGAATGCTCATACATACATATATGTATGTAAGTCGCAAAATACAACGCTCAATGGAAACGGAAAAACAAAAATAGAGATAGCTTAAATTAAGAATAGGGACTCAGATTGGTACAAAAAGTTTGAGAAGTGACGCAGATTGCAAAAGCTAAGCGACGAAACAAATAAAACCACCCAGTGTTGAACTCATGAAATTGAGAACTCGGTGGAAAGGAACGTGAGCGAAATTTTCACTAACGAATGTTGACTTTACCAAAGTACTCAAATCAAATGAAAACAGCAGCAATAAACAATAGCAATAGCAGGGCAGATCAAACAAATCAACAATCATTCTGCAAAAGTTTGCAAATTGATGAAGCCAAATTCTCGAGCTCGGACATAACAGGCAACTTTGAAGTCCGAGTCCGAGGCCGGCGGTCAAACTTCGTTCAGGCTTAATACAAATTAATAAAATTTGCTCTGCAATTTTTGCGTAAAAATTTAGCAATTTAGCATTTAAGCAAAGAAAACAAACAAATAAAACACTGAAAAGCAAGCAGCATATGAGAAACTAATAAAATTAGCTTGGTTAAGACGCGTGCAGCTGGCTGGCACTGTAATCCCAGTCATTCGGTTAGTCAGTCAGCTAGCAAGCAACAAGAGAAACAATAACAATACCAAATATAGGTTAGACATACAGCACAGCTTTATAATATTCCGTATACGCCACACGACCGGTATCAGACAACCGGACAAAAAAATGTGTAGATGTATGTATTTATATATTAATACATTAAATTGCCGCAAGAGAATTCACATTTAATAAATATACTTTAATAATAAGGAGAATAATAATATTATCATTTACCAGCAATTCGAAGCCTGGCGTAGATAGTGAGAATGGGACAGAAGCTTTATTTATTATAATTGATTATTATTATTAGAGCTGAATATATCCTTATTTATCAAATTTTATCACTTTGATTTGATTCCTCTTATTGCACGCACTGAACTTATCATATTTTCTCTCGACTAACATAGTGAACGAGGCTGCCACTTTCACTGCCAAACCGACCGTTAAATTCAACGTTCGCCACACATCTACCAAATGATTTGCTCCCAACTAGTCGCATAGGCGAAGAGGCTACAAGCACACAGATTGCGTCGTATCTCGCCGCAACCGAAACGGCATTCGCCTCGTTTTCAGGTCCTCGTGCGATTCTCTACAACAAAGGGTCGCGCGAACTCTGCCACTCTAGTCGGAAAAGAGAACATTGCGAAAACTTACACTCTCTTCTAATAACAAACAAACCAAAGTTACTTATGTTTAAGGGAAATTCAGTGTTCTTAAAATCCGAGCGTATAACAGTATTACTCTTTAAATGGCTGATAAGGAATTAACTATACTCCAATAAGGCAAACTCCAAAATATAAAATCAACCATGTATTGCAAATAGTGAAGAGATTTAAAAAATAAAAATGTTTAATTAAAAAAATATTAAAAATAATTCGGAAACTGAAGCTGTGTCAAATATTGTATCCGTCCGTTTTGAGCATATTTCTGCGCAAGCGTGTTAAAATTTTAATACCACTACTAACGGATACTGGTCACAACACTGGCTGCTACAGATAATGGCATAGTTGTATTAAAATGAAAGAAATTTTAAGATATTCATATAAAATAGAATCTATAAAAACTATTAAGATTTATAAACTAAGGTTATTTAGACTTAAATAATCAACAATGAATTTAAATCAGAGCTCGCAAATAACAGTCAACACTTTCAGTGTGTCAGAAAATAACAGTTATTAGCTGACAGAACGATAAAAGGGATCAGAACAAAACATTAATTTATGTTTTTTTCTCAGTAGGCTTATCAGTCAAGAAATAACATTTAATTTTGTTTCCTTATGGTTGTGATACTCAAAAACTGTTTCGTCTGGAAAAAAAAATCGAAAGTGCCTTCTAAAAATTTAAAACGTTTTTTTTTTTGCTACAATTTTGCGTAAAATGGGTCGTGTAAAAAACATAGTTCATTCTTTTTTTAACTATGATAGCAAATTAAATAAATCGAAATGCAACGTGTGTGGCAAAATATTAACTGGAACTCATATTAAAAATTTAAAACGTCACAAGTCTCGGTTGAAAGATCCTTTTCTGCGCTTAATTTTATCCTAACCGATAAACGTAGCTCTCTAAGTGCGGAAAATATTAATTATTAATTCTGAAAGAATTTATTTTCTAAATGGAAAATACTGAGCAGAGAGCACAAACGAAAAAAGTAAGTGTTTCTCTCAGTGAGAAATCTTCTGGGTTTTAGTTTTTTTCTGTTTTTTCAGTGAACAGATCGAAAAAGAAATAAGTGTTGACTGTTATTTGCGAGCTCTGATTTAAATACATAGGTTAATCTACTATATTATCAGCAATACAAATATTTCGTTAAAAAATTTTACGACTAAAACAAAATTCAAGGAAAGTTTTGATTTTAATTTGCATAGATTTTTAGAATGGCTTGAACACTTTGTATATGTACAATAGACAATAGACTTTGTATATGTACATGTGGAATTTTAAAGTTTTTATAATTTTATGGTAACAGGTATAACAAATTTAAAAAGCTTTCATTACAATTCAATATATCCAAACACTATTAAATATAGTCAGAAAACTTAAGCCAAAAAGAAATTAAATCAACGAAGTCAAAACCAGCTATGATGCGGTTCTTGATTTAGATATTGCTGACTAATCAGCTGATGCACTTATCGCGCAATTGATACTGGACTACGAAAAAAGCCACACACTCGTTGACACATAATTGAAGGATGAACAAGGTTTACTCATATTTATTTATATATATTATATATGTATATTAGGGTGTCCCTTATTTGGTCAAAGTCAATATTTTTAAACGCATACGGGCTAGTTCTGTTCATTAGGTCCTAAAGCACTCAGAAATAAATTTTTACCTCAATCGGAGTATGATAACCCGTGCCGACTTGGATCGGAAAATTTCAAAATTATATGGGACAAAAAAAAAAAATTTTTTTTTTAATTTTTTTATTTTTTTATTTTGTTCATTAGGTCCTAAAGAACTCAAAACCAAGTTTTCACCTTGATCGGAGTACGATAACCCATTCAAATTTGCATCGAAACATGAAAAATCATCGAAAAATGTATAATCAGTGTTAAAATACTGTTTTTTCATGTTTCGATGCAAATTTGAATGGGTTATCGTACTCCGATCAAGGTGAAAACTTGGTTTTGAGTTCTTTAGGACCTAATGAACAAAATAAAAAAATAAAAAAATTAAAAAAAAAATTTTTTTTTTTTTGTCCCATATAATTTTGAAATTTTCCGATCCAAGTCGGCACGGGTTATCATACTCCGATTGAGGTAAAAATTTATTTCTGAGTGCTTTAGGACCTAATGAACAGAACTAGCCCGTATGCGTTTAAAAATATTGACTTTGACCAAATAAGGGACACCCTAATGTATATGGTATATCGCCGAGCTGTATACGGCATTCCAATGAGATAAAAGTTGTTTACAATATAGAATTGATACATACAAGTATGATAGTGCATATGTGTGTTTGTACATACATATATCATAGCAAAGTGCACATCATGATTTTATTAAATGGACTCTGATGTATTTATTGTCCAGCAGCAACGTGACTTGTGAATTGATTTCATTAAACGTAAAAAGTTAACAAAGCTGCGCTGCTCTGCTCTGGCAACATTCTTGGCCAACGTTGATTCGGCTTTTTGCCATATTTCGCTATACATGTACATACTAACATAAATATTTTCCTATGGCACTGTCCACATCGTTCACCCATCTAAAAATGTGTATGTGTGTGTATTGACTTAAGGACATCTATCGTTAGTGGTACCAGAGCCAAGTAGCATCAATGGCCAATAGCAACAACGGCGAGCGTCGGGCATAGAATATCAATGCGGTCAACTGGATGACTAGCCAGCTAACTGAGCAGTCAGCTGAAGAAACTAACTGTCTGGGAGGCTTTGGCTTTAGGTCTCGGCCTTCTGCCGACCACAAATGCTAAATTGTATGGGCTTTGCCTGGGTTTATTTTGTACAAATAATGTTGATAAGGTTGCTGATTTAACGCACAAAACACAGATTAGCAGCCTGGAAGATACGAGTATGTGCGATATTCAAGGAATCCGTGGACGAACTTGCAGATATGCAGCAAATATGTTACAACAAACATAACTTCTGGTGTCATTAAAAATAGCAAAATTAACACTTTAATTTTTTGTACGCGTCGCCTGGCATGTCGAGAATTTGCGCCTTGGAGGCGAACTAATGGAAAGAGCGCTTAGAAATGAGATAAAAAATAAAACTTTTTTCAATTCTTATTATATGTATATTGTTTTTGAAAAACCGAAATTAACCATTATAAATGAAACGGTTATTTCGGATTAGGGTTTAGGGTTTCGGTTTTAGGGTTTTGGTCAAATGAAAATATTTTTTTCCGGTTACGGTTTTAAATTTCAATCGGTTTTTTCCGGTTAAAGGTTACGGTTTCGGCTAGGGTTTTAATCCCTGCTTAGCTGGTAATTATTGCTGTAAACAGCATACTGGCCATCTATAAAGACGGGTTCGGTGACAGAACTTGGCAGAGAGCAACGAGCGGTGGATATTACTTTCATTCTGTTCTGGCGCTGGTTCTGCATTATAAGTTGTTCCCTTTTACAAATGTTGGCGGCAAAAAACACTTACATGAGCCATTTGCATCATATTTCTGTTGTCATTTGTTGACATTTTGCTTGCTTTGTTACAGGGCGACATTCATGCAGTGTACCAGTATGTGTGAGTATACGCTTCTTCGTTTGTCATGTTAGATGTATACTTAATGTGCAGTCATTATTTTCAAGAAACAAGCGCACAAGCAAGCCAGACAAGGGACAATTACAACAACAAAGCCATGAGTATAGCATGATGCAAGGGCACCATAAAAATAAAACGTTTTAGACGTACAGAAAGAAAGCCACCACGCCCACTTAATGTGGACAGGCGGTTGAGAATTGGCTAACTGGCTATCTGACTTGGCTGTCTGTCCGCTTTACTGACTAAATAAATATTAAACAATCGTGAAAAGGCTGCTTCATCATTTTTTTCCAGGGAGTTGGCTATTTCCCAAGGCTTTTCTTGTTTAATCCACGTTCGTCACTTTTCACCTATCAGTCGTCCTAATTTATTATTTTGTTGTAAAAAGCAATTATACCTCCCTTGTTGCTGCCAAAAATTGAGAATGCTTACTGCTTTTATACGTACATACGTGTGTCTACACTGCTACAGTTTATTTGAATAGACTAGAGTATAAGTAGAGTATAATTTTGGCATTCTTGAACAGAACGATTGTTAGTCTGTCCGTCTGTTTCTATATGAACTAGTCTCTCTTTTGAAGCTATTTTGATAACTTGATACGGGTTCGACTTTTTGCTTTAATCAGTACAAATGTCGGAGCCTACCGAAGCGAATCCCAATATCATATAGCTGCCATAGAAAATCGGCCAAAAATCAACCCTTCGTCGGATAAGGAGCCTAAACCTAAGACTGCATAGTTTCTAAAATTTTCACATTAAAAATGTATTATTCCATTTTAAATGATAATGTTTTTCCCTTATTAAAATAACGTTTTTATTTTAAGTTACATCAGTGATTTAAGAGATTGCACAGTCCACTCGACATTTTGGTGCGGCAATTAACTAAATGACTGTCCCGACTTTTAGCTAATTTGGCATGGCGTCAAGCAGCCCAATGCAACGCCAAAATGGCGTCAACGCAGCGTCGCCATTTTGTTTTATTTCGTACGGTTAGCGATGGCGCCGAAAAGCCGTGTGTTATATTTTGCTTCTTTTTTTTAAGTTAAAAAACTGCAACATTTCACGTAGCTCCCACGACATTTATTATCAATTATTTCAAGGGGCAATGACAAGTGGATTTATGATTATGGCAATCTTAATGCAGCATCGAAAAACCCGACGGTTATTAGGGTCCATATTGCTTATCTCACTCGTCGCCATAATGCCTAATATTTTGGGGTCTCATATAGTACGCATACAGTGTGCTGCATTCGAGTTTCACACTTAAATAAACAACTTCCAGGCGGTTGTTGCTTTCACTTGGTTCGATTCCGACCCCAGAATCCGGGTCCTGGTACTTGGCCTACTTTAGTGTCCGCAAACTACTAACTGGCAAACACTACAGAAAACAACATCAAGTCGGGAGTGGAGTATGCACGCATAAATTTAACAATGCCTAGTACTCGTGCTGGACCCTATACATACATACAGTTAGAAAAAATTAAGAATTCCGTACTTTAACAAGATATAGGTAGGAACTTCGCAATTTTAGTTCAAAAATAAAATTTTTAATTCGTTTTTTATAATACCGGAAATTTTAAAACAAGATATTCTTAAGATACTTTAAGTACATTTTTGGATTAATTCAAGAACAAAACATTCTTGTTTAAATACACAAAAAAAAATTAAATAATCCCCAAATATCCCTGTTTCTAGAACAATCTCAGTGATTACACTTCTGACATTTTTTATACATTATTACCAAATTTTAAATGTTTAAGATCAAAAAACAAGCTGTTTTGTATAAAAAACCCCTGTTGCTATAACAATAGTATACAGCAATCTTAAAACTTTAAGAACATAACGGACGAGCCTAACTTTAAGATGGCATATTTTTCTGAGTGTATACATACATTCTATGGGCTGTGACACGGCACGGCACAAAATGTTCCACATGTTATGGATGGAGGCATGGTGCCTGGGTGTCAGGGTGTCAGACTATTTCTGTGGCTTGGGGTTAACTTGCTCACAGTGTTTTTACTACGCTTAATTCACATAATTAATTTTGTTAGTAAACTTTGCGCTAATACATATTTTTCCACTGCTTATACTGTTGTTACACATGCTATTGTTATTGTTGTTGCTACTTTTCCGCCCACACACACTCACAAGCACACAGATGCTGTTTATGTGCTTGCCATTTTATGTTTATTCATTGAATTTATGCCATTATCGTTGCCTACTTTGCGGCGTCAAACATGCCAAGCCCCTGCCATAAATGCAAGCGAGTAACTATGGGGACTCTCCCATTTTTTGTCGAATAGACTCCTTTTGCAAAAGGTGTTAAAAACGTCAACCCATCAGAAGAAGTGCAATCTGTAATGTTGTGTTCGACAATTTTTTTTTTCTTAATTTTGTCAAGAAATCAATTTTTGTTCAAATGCATGTAATCCTAAAGTCCACTTCTGCGCACTTTATCTAAAGTAAAATTTTAAATTGCAGTTAGTTTTTACACGTAACTCAATGAATATAAATACCGCTAAAGCGGATGCTATTTTGAAACAACAATAACCGACATTTATTCCGACTACATTGAAACAAATTTTATCATTTGAAAGTAGAAAGTTTTCTCTGTATCATAAATATAAAATATATATGCTATAGTCTGGTAAAGCAATAGAATTGCATTTCCTAGAATTAAGAAAACAGTCGAGATGACAAAATTATAAATGGTATTATATGCCTAAAAACTTGATCAAAAAATATTGTTTCGATCTTAAGGCCCTATTCTTCTTCAGCTTGCTGTTTTTGGACCTTTTTTGAAAAAATTCTCATTTGAAAACGCAAAAAGATGTTTGAATTTTGTTTTTTTTATTGAATTAGTAATGAATGAAAGAAAATAAAAAAATTTTTTTCGCCGCGATACGAGGGCTGTTCAAAAAGTAATGAGACTTCAAAGTTGGTGGTGCAAAAAAAAGGTGTCGTCACGGCGGCCACGATTCCGGGTCTCCGGAGCGTCGGAAATGAAAAAAAAAACGGGGTTATAATCAGTATAGATGTAATTCTGGCCCGTAGTAAAATAAAAATTTTGCGATTTTTTTTGACAAAATGGCGGTCATTCAAAAAAAAAATTTCAATTTCGGGCTTTTTTTTTGTAGTTTAGTGTAAAAAAAAAATAGTAAAAAAAATCGCAAAATTATTTTACTACGGGCCAGAATGGTGACAATTCTGCGTCGATTAAACTTTGTTTCATCCAAATCGGTTCAGTAGAACTGGCGGAATCGTGGCCGCCAGCTCGAAAAACGTGGTTTCGAGATAAACGCGTTTAAAGTTTTGACTTCACATGCATTAACATTAACATTGCTGGATAAAAATGGCCGTATCTCCTTAAGTATTTCTAAAAATCCTTTTAGGGGCATATTCACAACTACCCAAGCAATAAATAAATGCAAAAAAAAAAAAGTCGAAAAAAATTTTTTGCTGAAAGAGAATAGGGCCTTAAGTAATTCATAATTTAAAAAAAAAATAATGGGAAAAGTGCCCATAGTGCGGGTATGAGTGAATGTCGTCCTGTATCTGGGTTTGCCCGCCAGCCCAGGTAATTGCATTCGTGTTTTGCACTTATAGCCGTGCATAGTTTGCTAGCTACTTCATGTTTAATACGAATACGAATACCAATTCAGTTAACGTACATGTGTATCTGAGGGTGTGTGTGTAGCAGGCAACAGCATAATGGTGGGTGGTAAGCGTTTATTTACTTTATTACTGCATATTTGCATGCAGGTCGAAATATGCGTGATTTATTTATGTAAGTGTAGGTGCATTTGTGTTTGTGTGTGTAGATTGAGCCTGTGCTTGCTTGGAAGCTGGAAATTGTCTCTTGCCTGCAATCGCTCTGTAAGCTGAACAAGTTGTGTGCGTTTGCTTAATCAGCCAACAACTATATGCAGGCCGCAGCCGTATCTCGGCCATTTGGCCGCTTTAAATTTTACCACTATTAAATGAGGCAGGCTGTCGCATCCAAACAGCGCTTTGAACGCCTAACAAAACATAAATAAAAAAAGTTACTATAGTTATTAATGGTCAAGAACCCAAACTTTATTTAATTTGTTCATGCCGACTCAAGTCTAAGAATTGTTATATTAAAGTTCTGTATAGAATTGTACGAGAATTACTTGCAAAATAAAGGTGAAATGTGTCTATTAAAGCAACTCAATATTAATAGGCCCTAATTAAATAGTTAATTCGAAACGTAAGATGTAAATTATTGACTTGTAAGGATGCTAAGTAAGTCAATAATTCGACCAACTTTTAACTTTGCTTTGCCAAAACTTTAATTATTCTTCATTTATATTTAAATAATTTCCTTCAAATATTTTTTCTGAATTACATTTGTATTTTGCTATATTTTTAAAATGTATTTTACTTAAAAAAATTTTTAAGAAATAAGCCACCGCTGACAGTTGGCCAAGGAAAAACAAAGAAACTGAAGACTATACAATTGGAAAGGTTTAATCAGCTAATTATGCACCGCAACCGAGCTTTTCCAACTATAGATACATATTTTCCCTTCATATAAACACTAATTCCTGTTATTCACATTCTTGCATGCATGTGCATAAATAAGTTACACTAGGTCGCTGAATAATACGCCCACCCCTAAGTGTCTTGAGAGTCGACTTGTTTAATTTTGCTGTGGCTGAATTTACATGTGCATACATCTGACATTATTATTTTAAGTTGGTCATTGGCAGCTAAGCTATGTCACGCCTACCACTTCAGCGACTATGCAATTTCCAAGTGGACGTGTGTTTTAGTAATTATCAGCTCTAAGCTGTGAGCTTATGCAAATGCTGACCATTAAATTCAGAAAAATTCTATTCTGTTTAGAGACATGAACCTTTGAAAAGACAAAACCGTTAAATGCCGATTCGTATGCACAAACATATACAAATGTATATTTAAATAGCATTTACCAAAAAAAATAGCATATCTTTCTCTAAGCAAATCATTTCTTACATGATTTCTATTATATAAGATAGTAACAATATAATATGATATAATATACTACAAAGTCTAAGGAACTTACAATTGAAATTCTGCAGATACCTGAATGAACAACACCCTTGCACGAAACATCAAATTAGTTGGACTTTAGAATGGAAGCATCTGAATTAACATTAATTACAACATAATAACTTTAAAATCGCAAAGACAAGTGCTCCAAAGACTCAACAACTTACTGTTGGGCACTTGGCACTCAGCAGGCTCCTAAGCTACAGCCAAGAATTCAAGTTTGGCGAATAAAGAGAAGTTCCACCGTCCCTGGTCGGCTAGTTCGCTGGCCGCCTGGGGAGCAACAGTTACAACAATAACAATAACAACAGCTAACAGAAAAGCAAGAACACAACGCAGTGAGGGCAAAACATGATTAAGAGTGAAATATTTATTTGCAGCACTCGGAGGCGCGCCACGACAGCGCCAACAATTAGAAGCAAACTAACAGCAGAGTATCCCCAACCCTAACCCCAACCCCAACCCGCTGCCATATTCCACTTGAGCCTGGAGGCAATGGCAACACGACTTAAACATGTAAATGGATGCGCTAAGGCACAAGGTATGAGGGAGCAATGATTTAATGGCTGCTAAAGCACAAAGAAGACCAAGAAACGGTATAAACGAAACTACAACATGTGCAGCATGAAAAATAAGAGAAAATAAGTCACAAAAGAATCAAAGCTTAATTTAATTATGCTACGAGTTAACTTTTTTTAATTTACTTCATAACACCCTACAAAAGGTGATCTTCAATTAATAAATACATATGTATGTATGTACCACAACAGTATTGGAATTACTTTGTCAAAATCGACTAACTTCTTAAAAAAAACCTGATATTAATGCGGAATTTCATTTAAAAATTATTCGATCTTAACATTGATTCTGCGTACAACAGTATTTAACTTTTAAAAAATATTGTTTTAGTAAAAAGCAACACTTTAAATTTGGTCATGCAGACTTTCGGAATGTCAATGTCAAACATTGTATTGAATTTAAATTTAGCTTTCAGTGGGTATGGGCAGTGGTGCCCAACTGGTGCACAACTGTTCAAAATATGCGTTTAGTCACCACTGGTATAGAGCAAACCTTTACATTTGGTTTTGGCAAAATAATTTACTTGAAATATTGTCAGATACATAAAATATCCATACAGAATGCTTGCAAGGCTATGTGAAAAACTAATATTCCTCCTCTTCATCGAAGCCATAGCCAAACTCGTCATCATCCCCATCAGCAGAGCCCTTATTTAACATATCCTGTAGAGTCGCTTCAGTTTCTGGTTCGGCATCGGCGTCAGCCTCATCGGCATCGACATCGTCATCGATTTCGTCTAAATGAGATATATATAAGCAAGGCACTCACTTTTATTATTCATGTGTTGTAAGTTACCTGTTTCCATCGCGATCGCTGGTTTTGCTTCCACTTCCTCCTCAGTCTGAGTAACGGATAGAGCTGCTTCGATTTTTTGACGTTTTCGACTGGGTCCTGGCATATCGTATGTGGGTTTGGCGCGACTTTTGCTCGTATGAGGGATGGGAGTTTCATCTAAAATCACGGGTGACTGCTTCAGCTCCTCCAAGGTTATGGGCTTGGCTAGCTCGCCCACAGGCTCACCGTCTTCCGTAACCGTGGCCATGCCTTCAGTTAGAGTCTTTAATATGTCATAGTTTATTTTACTTGAGATCTTTTTCTCCTGCAACATCTTCTCAATTGCCTCGCCGGCACTGGACGAGGGACCGATAACCTTTTTTCGTGGTTTGCGCTTCTTTTTCTCGGGTTTACCTTCCTCGCGCTCTTTTGCTAGCCGTTCCTCGCGCTCTTGCTGCTCGCGTAAATACTCGGCGTTTAAATTTTTCCACATATCCAGCTTGGTCACTGCCTCCTGCTCTGTCAGCACATACTGATCAAGCTCATCATCGTTTAAGTCATCAATAAAAAGTTCAGTTTCCATGGGCTGCTTAGCGCGCTCTACGTCTTCTAGATCATTTTGGGTGACACGGCAGATGGCCTCGATGTCGGGACGAAGGCCCTCGATGACAGCACTAGGCATGGCTCCCTGAGGCTTAGTGTCGTCTGTATGGTTTTCAATAAAATCTTTAATCACCTCAGCATTCGATTGCTCGATAAACTGCCTTGATTCCTCCATTTCGAGCTCGTTGTCCGTGACGTTATCCATTGACCTGCCTGACTGACCAAATTCTTCCTTCTTGCCTTTGGTCAATTTCCGCATAATGCTGCCAGTATATTTACCAAGATCTTTTTCCAAATGTGCATCAATTTGCTTTTGCAGTTCCGTTAGCTCATGGATACCCATCTATATATTAAGGCGAAAGAATTATATGGTATTCAGTGTTATTGTAGCTGTGTACAACATACATTTTGGATAAGCTCGCGATCTTTAATGCGCGCCGCCTTGAACGACGGCGGGTCCTGCTCACGCTCCAAGTCCACGGTCATAAACTCCTCCAGCGTCAGGCCACCTGAGGGCGTTTCGGCAAACTCCGAAAGACGCTTGCGCAGTGTCGACTCATGTATCTTCACCACCCCGATAACATCTGTCAAGGTGCGACTAAACTCGTGCATGCGTGCAGCAATCAATAGTGCTAAAAGCAGTAATCGCAAATAAAAGATATGAGTTAGTATTCTTATAGGAAAAAATCATATTTACAAATTTTATTATGAACGAAATTAAAAAGTAGTGAGCAAAAATGTTAGGATAACTCTTTTTAACATAATATACGATAAAAAAAAACCAATTGAAAATAAAAACTGTGCTTAAATTTTAATAAGATAACATTTTTTTCAATTTTGATATCAAAATGTATAACTTTTAATAGCTTTTTCAATTTTAATATTAAATAAATGTTATTATTTAAATTAATGATGAAAATAATTTTCGAATTTAAAATTAAAATTTAATTAAATGTTTTTGATAAGAAGTGTGCACTTTCAGAGCAATAACAAACCTGCTCCGCACAGTCCTGTAGGACGACGTCCCGAATGCATGCAATCCTTCTTCATACGCTGAACAATGCGCAGCGCAGTCATTGAAACTTCGTGAGTCTTGGCTCCCAACTGTAGTCGATTTGCGAAGCGCATGATATAGAGACAGGGATCTGCAAAACATACAGATAATGCTTTAAGGAACTTTTCAATTAAATGTACGCTAAATCGAAAACATATTGTACTTCAAAGTTTCGAACTTCAATGCCATCGCAAAATGATAACAAGTAGAAGAACTTGTTTAGTGACCTTCAAAGTGGCATTAACCAATGAAATTGAAAATACTCAATACTCTAGCCATGCGGCAGCAGACACTGCCGAAAAAAACAAGCTTGAACCCGAGCTTCAAGCCGATACACATAAATATGTATGATGTATATTTAATTCATTCAACTTTTACAATTCGCTGGCATTGAGCACGGAAACGAGAGAGCCATAAAGCCAACTTGAGATCGTGTGGCAAAGAGCATAGTCGGTTTTTTATAGCATGCGATAGATTTTTGAGAATCGTGAACTTGCATGGAAGATTCCTACACTTGTGTTTACCTATATTATACTACTACATATTTTTTTATTATGTTAGAGATAAAATATTAGGCATTTGTTGTCAAAGCAACGTGCAGTAAATAGTGACAAACGCGCAACAAATAAACAAATAAACTTTAAACAAACACACTGGAAAATCGAAATGATGCGCAAAAACATGGCAAAGAGCAAAAAAAAACCAGCACATGGATGAATACCAAATAAAAATAGTAAAAACCTACAATAGACATAAGACAACCTTGCAGTGATCTGTGCCAAGTGAGACGAAGTAAATATTTGCAAAACGTGTGACGAGGACCAGAGTTAAGTACATGCACTCTATGAAGGTTTTAAATTTGCTTTATTAAATTCAAAACAATTTGAATTGAAGTGGGTCAACTGCATTTAGTATCCTGGGCCCAATCTGCAATATCACATTAGCCTTCTTCTTCTTCTGCTCGCCAGCTGACACTGGTGTTTTTATGCAACAACTTGACACACTGACTGACACACGCAGCTGTTAAACGCCGACAGCAATTACAACCACAACAATCCCTTGCTCTCGAAAGCTTATCACAAAGTCCATGAACAGTACTTGAAAAAATATTTATTAAACCCTAATGAATGCGCATATTTGAGGCAAGCGGCCATGCCTTAGTTCAACGAGCCACTCCGCCCACTCATTCGATATCCCTGTGACTGAGACTGCTACACAGAGAGAAAAAGGCCGTATTCAAATTAAGTTTGACGTACTTGTCTTAAATACAATTACTGAGAATGAGCACAAAAATTTTAAAAAGCCATAACACTCTTTTAAATCAAAAAATCTTCAATCTAAGTTTTTTAGAAATGGGCACGAAATACGTTTTAAAATACTTTTTAAGTTTTAAATTATCGAAAAACTTCAATTTCATAATTAAAATAAGATTGATATACTCGACTTTAGTAATTTCAATCTTAAGGAATAACCAAGTTTAAATGTGGCGTTTTAAGTACGACATACTTGACTTTTTCGCTCTGTGTAGTGCCGTTGAGTGTTCCACTTGAAAAATGATGCTGTTGTCGCTGCGACTGCGACTGCATTGACCCTTCTTCTTGTGCTGTACTTGTACCCACTCATCTTCAGCAGCTGTTGCAGTTACTGCTGGTCCCAACGTTTGCCCACTTTTTGACGGTTGCCGTTTGCTCCTCGCTGGACAATTATGGAGTGGCATTCTGGGCGAGGGGTGAGTGAGAGTACGAGTGTTCACGATATCTGCTGTTGCTAATGGTTTCTTAATGTCCCACTACTATCCGCCCAGTGGCGCTTATTGCAGCAACTGCGGTAGCCACTGAAATTATTATTATTTAAACTTTATTTTTGCGTTTGTCATGACAGCAATTATCATTTTGAGCATGTTACGCAGCTCCCCTGCAGCAAACTCCCTTATTGTCTTCATGAAAAGCACACTCTGCTGCCCTTGTAAAATGTCCGTAATTTTGGTAAACGTTTTCAATAGCACGATTAACTAACTATACTTTGTAGTTTAATTGCTATTTAATTTAGGCACGATTAAATATTAAGTGCCATTCGATTGTGACTGACCAGCAAATGTTAAATAATTACGATCTGTCTTCCTAACTGAAAGCGAATAATAAGATAACAGCAGTTGGAGAAAACCCAGAACATTTGCATCTGAGTGAAACGATTATTTAAGTCATGTTAAGTTACATATGTTGAAATAGTTGATTCGGCACCGATAACCGATATTAGTTTCGGATTAATTCTTCGATTTAAATTGCAAATATTTTAATCGAGTTGATTTCTCTCTGTGTTATGGAAAAGAATAGATATTTTTAATGAAAATAAAGCCTATAAATTAACACTAGGCAAGTGTGCCACTAAAATTCAATTGGAAGAGTAAACAAATCTCATTCACACTCCACAAATAATTACTACCAATTTCCAGCAAAAAACCATAAAAAGTCGCATGCGACTCACGAACCAAGTCTCTCAAGGCGACAGACAGACAGATCGTAGTCGGTCGCACTGCGCTCACAGTCAAACACCTGAGCAACGACGCGACGCGTCGTTGACAAGAGGCAAGTGTTGTCGTTGTTTCGTTGCTGTCATCGTTGTTGTGTCGAGTCACTACGAATTCGTTCGTTGACTCGCGAACACGACGGCAGCAGCCGCTGTAGCAGAAAAATACAATCGACGCGCATGCGCAAAAAACAGAAGTAAACATCTTTTATTTTATTTATAATTATTATGAATATTGTTTGTATTTGTTGTAAAAAAAAAATTAATAATTGTGAAGTCCGCGTTCTTGTGTTGAATTCTCGATTTAAATGGCGGCAAACCGGCAAAGCTCGAGCAAAAAAAAAATAATAACACATTAAGTGAAGTGAAGTCATAATTTCACCGATAATATCTGATATTTATCTGGCAACGCCCTCTTAGACCCCATACTGACCCTTTCACGCCACACCGTCTGACGGATTGAGTGAAGTAAAGGCAAATTAACCAATTTTATGGCGATCTTTTGTATAGGTAAACTGCGGAAGTGTAAGCAAATAAATTTAATGACAAAACAAATATAACAAAAGTAGCTGAAAATGCGACAAATTTATGGCAATGGATTATCTATCTAAATAAGTAAAAAACGTATGAGGGATGTGTATAGTAGCCAGGGCTAAGCTGAAAGTCACGCTGTTGGGCGTTTGCAAGGAAAGTATATATAAATTACTTATATATATACATACATATATGCTAAAAATATGCATAAAAAAAATCGCGTTAAGCTAAAGTTTGCTGATGTCAAGTCAAACAAAATGGGATTTAAGCGTTGACAGCCATTTAAAAGTTATGCAATTTTGACAAGTACTTAAATCAGAATGCGACTATACGATTAACTATAAACTAACTAAACTCCATTCAAAAACTATTATGCTCAATTCATACGAAAACCAAGTGTGTCCATTGATAAGCTGAGTTCTCAAAAACTCTTCAACTGTCAAGTTCTTAAGTCTATAAATTTAGAACTTGTTTATCTCGACGTTTAAAATTTAAAACTGATCAGATGTGACTTTATAGCGATGCAAAAACTCATAAGACCAACACAATTACTGCCACTCTCTACTCAACAGATTGTGGTTGAAGAAAGATATTATTCTTCTCTATTTTGCCAATGCCTGCTTAATATTCAAGTCCAGATGCGAGCAGCTAGAGGCTTGAATATCAATTCAAATATGAAATAATTCAATAATAAGACAAATACTTAAAAAAAAAAAAAAAATTGACAATTCGAAGTGAACTTGAAATTTAGCAAGTAAACTTAAAAAGGTATTCACCACCAAAAGATCAACTATTAATCTTCTTTGTACTTTGTAATACCTTTAAGCCTTGGAAAGAACTATAGCTTTTAAGCAACTTTGTGCAGGGGAATTATTAGACGCGTTGTGAAACACTTTGAAATGTGTAAAAATTACGCAACAAAAAATTTAAGTCAGCAAGTCATTAGACAAAATGCAGCATGACTTACAAAAAAGATACATAGATACATGATGCATACAAAAGTAATTGCATATAAAGAAATATTAACAAGTAAGAGTGCCCTGCACAAAAGTACTCGATTGGGAGATACCTCGTGTCAGCCATGATGGTTCTTCAATAACTTCTACGTCCCACCCAATTTGAGACTCTAACTTATTTTTCTTGTCTTAGTTGGAAACATTTAAAAAATTATAAATAAATTTAATATTTAGTAAAAAAAATTGGGATCAGGGTAGAGAGAAAGACAGGCAGGCAAGATTAAAAAAACAAAGATACATACACGCGATTCTTGAGTATATCTGTCTGTAACTTTTATAATCGTTTGCACAAATTTATTGTACCCGTTTTTTCTAATTTTCAATGGGTATTGGCAGACTTTTGTAAAGAAAAACTGCACACTAATGTCTATAAAATTATCTGCAAATCAAAAAGTATTAACCGCATGGGCCGGCAAAGCTACCGTCCAGCAGTTGACGGCCCAAATGATTGCAAAACCTCCTAAGGGCACTCGAAACGAGACATAAGTTATTTAACTATACCTAATAGATACACACCAGAAACAAGTGTATGAAATTCAGAAAAATCTCTGCTCAGATACTAAGAAAAGGCACATTAATTGTAAATCGAGAACCTACTGAACATGGTTTTCATTATTAATATTAATTAGCTATACTGCACAAAATGAAAGTATTGCATAATATATCTCAGAGCGCCCTAATGCCTTTCGATCAGCCAAAATTTTGATGCACCCCTAAGGGCAGCTAAAGATTGAACTTTTGATGTAAAGCAATATATTTTATTTAAGCTCCGACTGCTTTTGATACTGGTGCTCGGTAACTCAAATCTGCTCTATGGAAAAATTCGCTAATCAGCAAAATGCGATTCGATTGCAAAATCGGTTGAAAACAAAAAATGAAAACATATGAATGAGTAGAGAAAACAACAAAAAAAACATAAAAAACAACAAACAGTACTAAGCCATGAAAATGTCAACTCTTTAATTTGTTCTGCCCGTGTAATGAGGAAATTGAAAGTGTTATGCCAGCTATATTTTGGGGTCACTTCGGGGTTTAGGGTCTGTCCTCGTTCCATGCCTGTCGTCCGACGTTTGTTATTTGTGGTCTGAGCCGACGTTTACAATTAAAAAGGCAATGGAGCACGAAATTCAAGCCATGACAGTGCAACAGTCAACAAGTGCATAACTTAAGAAAAGGCGCATCGTGTTAATGCAAGCAGCAAATTTGAATTGCGCATAGTAAAGTCAGAGCACAAGCTAAAAAAGTAAAGAAACAAGGAATACAAATTATATCTAAGATAAATATGATCTGATGAAATAGAAGCTCAAAGGACAGCCAAAATATTGATCAGATGATGACAAAATAAGTGTTGATTTTTTCGGGGAGTCATTGGTTAGCATGACTGCGCTGCCACCTGTACAGCCAGATATCTTGAGTACGAGTACAAGTAGTACAAAAGATATTGTTTATTGTAGTGGGTTTTATGTCACGGCTTTGTTTTGGTTACGGCCTTGCGTTGCAGCCAATTAAAAGTAACCGCTTATATAATTTCCCCAGACCTCCAATAGCAACCTATGTACATTGGCAATTGTGCCAGCCAGTATCTTCGCCGAAAGCTTAGATAACATCTAAATTAAAGTGACAAGGCCGAGAAAATTTCGTTGACTTCCTGTAGGTAATCGAAAAGCGCCAAATGCGTGTGGAAATGAATATGGGAAGTGGAACTGGAAGTGAAAGTGCAACATCGCTAGCAACTTTAAAATAAAACGGGCAACGCACCATGGAAAAAACTGCTAGAATAACTGGTTTAGCTCAAATGTCTATAAACAATACTTTACGCATCTTATCGATAATTTTTGCTTATTTTTCAAATCTATATTAAAACAGTTACGGGCTTTCAAAATCTAAGTTTTCATAACAACATATTTTGGCGCCCATTTATGCTAAAAATAATTCTTTTTGAATTTCCACGTAGTAACTTTGTAAAAAAAAAACGTATTCAAAAATAATGTAGTTTCTTAGAACATAACAAAGCTATTCTGGGACGTTTTACAATCTTATTTTAAAATGACTTTGTAGGTTCGGTGGACCAAAACATGTTCGTTATCAAAAGTTCCAAGGAGGCTGATTTGCCACCCACATTTATTACAATATATTTTGGTTATATTCGTTATAGGTCTTTTTTTTTGTTAATGTTTTTATGTTGACATAATGAAAAAATTTTTTATTGTACACAAAGTACAGCAGGAAAAACAGACAAAAATATCTTGGTTACTTTCGGAGGTATTAATCAAAAGAAGCTATTCAACTGGTTTTTCCCACTGTGCATCGCATGCATAGGAGACCGAGAGAGAGGGAGGCTGCGTGACTCATTATGTAATACTCGTAACACGCTTTGCTTCTAATTAGTTGCAGTGCAATAACCGTGGGAGTCGAAGTCAGGAAAGAGGAGAGTGAGCAAATGTAAATATGCCACACGTGGTTGTGATGAGGCTACAAAGATGATCGAGGCTTTTGCAAACCATCTGAGCAGTCATCTTGGACGTCATCTCTTCTACTGGGCGGCGATTACAACACCGACGACGCCGCGAGGCGTCAACGGCGTCAAGTACGGCCTCAATCTGCGCCTGTCCGAGCTAATTAACAAAATTCACGGTCCCCTTGAACGGGGCGTGAAAGTGTTGGACCACCTGCTGACACTAGAGGAGGACGACTTTACCGGACATTGGGGCAGCGCCTATGCGCACAACTATGAGCCGGAGTACGCAGCTCGTACAGTGCCTGAAAACGAGGAGCAGCCACCTCCGGAAGATCAACAACAGCAACAGTCGATCCGTTACAACAGTGAGTATTGAACAGAGCTGTGTCTTTAAACATTCTCATTACTTTTCTATTTTAATATCATTGAAATAAGTACTGTTCATGAAAAGGTCTTTTCACTAGCATTGAAATAAATATTGCCAATAAAGAAGTTAACATTAAAGTTACAAGTAGCTTAAATTTTCCCCTTGGCATCAAATAGTTATTAAAAAAAAACTTAATTTAATTAGAATTGATAATAAACTTTTTGGAAAGCTTAAATGTTAAAAATTAGGTGCTTTAAAAAATAAAATAAAAATTTTTTTACCATTAAATACAATTTTTTATAATTTAAAAATTTTTACGAAATTATTTCACTGCTAATGAAAACAGACATCAGAAACACTACTTTTCTAGTACCAATGAAATGAAAATAGTTAGTTGACCCGTCTATAGTATTAAACATGCAGGAAATTGAGCGGCCAATTAAAAACTGTTTTGGCACAAATATCATCAATTTCTGTATGTTAGTTTTCTGCTTGGCCGAGACGGCTTCAAAAACTGGTTTTGTGTGTATATTTCTCAAATTTTTTACAAATTTCTTGCTTGCTTATGTGTGTATGTGTGATGTGTATTTGTAAGTGCAAAGAAATAAACAAACCTTCAGCGATGACTACCAAACAAGCAACCAAATCAGTTTCAAGTTCATATTGATGGTCATATTGAATGCGTGCAGGTGATCAATAATTAATACCTAAATTTAAAATTTGAATCAAGCTAAAAATGTTGAACAAAGCGGTTGCAAACTTGATGCTGCACAAGGCTGTGGTAAAATGTAAATGTCACGTATGCATTAATATATTTTATGGGATAACGCTTTTGGCGCTTCCCATTGGCATGACGGAAATACATATAAGCCGCTGGTAATGATATAGTCTATGAATTACGCTCTAAAGAGCTTGCAAAACTGACGTAAAGTCAAAGTGCTTGAATTCTCGTTTAAATTCAAAGCACGCGCGCACCTTAGGCTCGTTGCTATGAAACGCGACAGTTCAGTGCATCACTGTTGTGGATGTTGTATTTTTTGTAGAGTTGTGTCGTTTCGTTCTGAATAAGTTCAATTGAACGGGTCATTAAGATGAACGAATGAACTTATTCAGTCAATCGTGAACTAAATTATTCATTTCTCATATAGTTTTAAATTTTGAGCAATGAGCAATACCCTAAGCCCAAAATAAAAAATCCCATTTTCTCATTTTCAATTAAAAGGTATTTCTGAATCTATTTGGCATTTGTCCTTTATTCTATTTAAACATTTAAAACACACATCACACTCCACTGAAAAGATACAGTTGTAGCCTATTCACATCGCTTATCGTCATAAACAACTGACCAACTGATCAGAATGACCTATTCATCTTTCATCGTTCATGACCAGCTGAATAGAAATCATCTCGTTCATAGTTCATGACCAACTGAATAGCTGAATTAAATGACTGATTTAGTTCACGACTGAAAAATGAACGATAGAACTTATTCAGCGAATTGAACTAAAGAGCCCAACTCTAATTTTTTGTCAGCGAATTGTCAATCGACCTACTACCACATCGGTCTATCGATAACACTAGCCTGTTAGTAACAGTTCTCTGTTAGTATGCAAGTATTAGTGGGTTTTGTAGTGTTAGTGCGCGCTAAATTTGAAATGGAAAAACGTGAAATTTTCTAAAATTTATTTAAAAAAGCTGAGAATTAATTTCAAAAAAACAACAAAATCCAAAATTAGGTAAAATAATTAACTTTATTTAGAAATTGGTTTTGGTGGCAAAATTGAGAAAAAAGCCCAAAAAAATTGAGAAATAACAGGAAATTTGAGAAACAACAAATATCAATAATTCGAGAAAAATTCTACAATATCTCTGACACAAATTTCAAAGCTCTAGCTCAAAAAACAAAAAAGTTGACCTTTTCGGCCATGTCAACAATTTGATATTGGATTGCCGGAGAATTTATTCTGGAGTCCCGGGCGCTCAGAAAAGTAGCAAGTAGATACACAAAAAACGTCTTGCGTTTAGCGGAGCGAGAGAGCGCGCTTTACAGCACACTGGAGTGACTGGTGCGGCTATCTATCTTGGTGTGGTGAGTTTTAATGGCCGCCTTGCCAGCTGTTTGTTTTCTGTCATTCCCTCTTCTTTCGTGTTTAAGTTTAGTAGAAAAAGTGACGTGCGCAAACCGAGCGGGAAGTGCGGACGAGAAAAACAAGCAAACTCGCACGTCATGTGTAAAATGTCAAATGCAACATACAAAAACCTAATTCTGAACTGATGAAAAAAGGAGCCAATTCGAAAAAATAAGTGCCATTGCGCCAACAGGACAAAAAAAGCGCAAATTGTGGCAACCGTGTGCGCGGTCACTGTAGTTGTTTGGGCAATTTGTGCCGTTTTTTCCTTCTCTCCAGTTAAAAACAGCTTTATTTAGTTGCTACAAATAAATATATGCACGTATATATACAATTCTGAAATATTACAATGTCGGTTCGTAATGGAAAAACAAATGTTTGTTTTGCAAGTGCTCTACTAGAAGTATAAAAATCAGAAATTCCACGAAAATAAAATCTTATCATGGCTAGCAGCAGCAATAATATTAGTAACAATAGCAGCAATAATAACAACGCCTTAAATCGGTTCTCATTAAAATCGACTAACAAGCGAAATCAAGAATCTATGTCGCATTCTCAGCTAAACGGCGGTTGGATTAATGGTAAGAAAATTTAACTCAACCCAGAAATCCAGGTGCGTCCCTCGTCCCATAGTGTGGGCTATCGATTTTTCACAAAGCATGCGACGTCTGGTTTTCAGAAACATAAACGTGTGTGGAAGGAAATTTGTTTGTTATCACTGTGGACGGCAGTCCACGCTAGTGACGAAAGCAGAACCCAACAACGCGTACGCAGTGTTAACTTGTTGATGTGTCTGATTCAATATCAACTAACTATAGGAAACGATATATGTAGAATAAATAATTGCAATACACATAAATATTGATATGTACATTTTGTATAATATGTACTTTGATTTTGTATATTATCGATGTAACGATGGCAAATGCAACGAATTTATTCGAGGCTCTATTTTTTCAACTTTAGGCAGGGTGTTAGGGGCGTTTTAGGCACACAATTCTTGTTAAGCACCAAATTATTATTAATATTACTTTAATACTTGTGCATTGCAGTGGAAACACTTAACAATGGTAACGGTCTCTTGCACTCGCCTCCGCACAATCATCAGCAACAACGCAACACTTCACACACTTCTCCAGGCTCAAGCTCAGCGAGTGCCGCTGATCACAATATACAAATAACCCAGCCTATTAGTGCGCCATCCTCGCCGTTGGCATCTCCAGGCGCTCTAAATTGCAGCAACAGCAATAGTGGCAACAGTGGAAGTGGTGCATTCTGTCTACCTTCTAGCTCAACGGACGCAGCAATAACAAATGCCGCTACAGCAGCCACAACGTCAACAGTCAACGTCAACAGCGGCAGCGGCTCATATGTATGTGCAGCTGGGAGCAATACCAATAGCAGCTATGCTGCCGTAGGCGCTTCCAATGCCATTGACACAGCCGATCCGAACTGGCAGGCAAGCAAGGCAACGGTTCTTGAGCGCAATGCAGCAATGTTCAATAACGAACTACTATCGGATGTCCGGTTCATTGTGGGCAGTGACTTTGGTTCGTTGAAGAATATATAAATGATCAGGAACTGTAATCATTGATTTAATTGTAAAGCCTAATTTAAAATTAATTATTAAATTTTAAATTAGGCTTTACAACTCAAGCAATTAAAATTTTTAAGCGAAAAATGAAATTCCTTAAAAATATTCATTGTGTTGTATTTTTTTTTTTTTGCATAAAAAAAATTATTATTGATTGTTTTCAATTTAAAATCTCATAATCCATTTTTAATACCTTTCTTGCATTCCATTTTGTTAGACTTCGATCCGATTCAAACAATTCCCGCACACAAGTACATACTTGCCACAGGCAGCTCAGTTTTCTATGCCATGTTTTACGGCGGCCTGGCGGAGAACAAGGAGGAAATCAAAGTGCCTGATGTAGAGCCCACGGCATTTCTAACATTGTTAAGGTGAGTACCAGCTCTGGTTTAGTTCACCAGTTTACCTCTTTGACAACAATTTATTATAGGTATCTTTATTGTGATGAAATCAAACTTGAACCTGAGCATATACTGGCCACTTTATATGCTGCCAAGAAATATATTGTGCCACACTTGGCGCGCGCTTGTGTCAACTATCTTGAAGTAAAGCTGACGGCAAAAAACGCCTGTCTACTTCTCAGTCAATCGCGTCTTTTCGAGGAGCCCGAACTGATGCAGCGTTGCTGGGAAGTCATCGATGCCCAGGCCGAGATGGCGGTTAAGTCGGAAGACTTTGTTGATATTGATCTAAAAACTTTCGAGTCAATACTGTCACGCGAGACACTTAATTGCAAGGAGATACACCTCTTCGAGGCCGCTCTCAATTGGGCAATAAATGCCTGCGAAAAAATGAGTATTGATGAAACGTCGCAAAACAAACGGCGTGTGTTGGGTCAAGCGCTACATCTGATACGGATACCGACTATGACTCTGGAGGAGTTTGCAAATGGGGTGGCCCAAACTGGAATTCTCACATCCCAAGAGACAATTGATATGTTTTTGCATTTTACGGCCAAAGAGAAGCCTAATCTCAGTTTTCCTACTCGATCGCGTACAGGTCTCAAAACTCAAGTTTGTCATCGTTTTCAATCATGTGCCTATCGCTCAAACCAGTGGCGATATCGGGGTCGCTGTGATTCCATACAGTTCTCGGTGGATCGAAGGTACGTATGGAAAACGAACCAAACGTATAGTAAATATAAATACCAGGAACCGTTACGAATATAATTTTTTTTAATGTTTTAAAATGATAATTAAAATTTAGTTTTTCTTTAAAAGATTGAGTTACTTTTAATTTAAATATAATAATTATTAATGGTATTCCGGCAACCGTTTTAGATTTGGTGTAGATTATTTTTAACCAAATCTAAATCAGTAGACGAAAAGACCCTTTTTGCACACTGATTAGTTTTAGATTTCGTGAACAGCTGACAGCTTGGGGGAACAGCTGATTGACAACTAAAAAATATACAAAAATGCGCATAATTGCACCAAATGCCGAAAGAAAGTCAGAAAAGGATATTTATAAAAGTATCAAACGAAAGTTTGCTCATCGACTATCTTTTTATTGAATATTCGCAGATTTCCAATGTAAATAAACACCATATTTCACACAGCTGTCACAGTTTTCAATTGAAACCAAAACGAAATCAAAACGAAATAAGCCTCAAAGCTGATTTCACGTAATCAATTAGTAAGACTACATTTTCCTGATTTTCTCTGGGCACACAGAAAATTTTGTGTGGAGCAGCTGTGAACAGCTGACTGCGAAATCTAAACCAAATCTAAAACTCTTCCCGGAATACCATTATTAAAAATTTTCCAATATAAAATACCAAAAGTAACAATAGTACCAAAAAAAATGCCAGATTTATTTAAAAGCATAAAAAAACCCTATCAGGCCTGTTCTGGTTTTCACTTTTCATTTTATAGCATTTAGTGAAATGCATTTATTCGCTTTGCACTTAACATAAGAATTTAAAAATGATCGATTTTCCCTCTATCCGACTTAAACTTATCAACTCAAAGTGATATCAATCCGCAGAATTTACCCGAAATGATATTAGAGCAGGTTAAAGAAATTCACTTCCGCAAAATCTTACCGAAAGTGAAAACCGGAACAGGCCGGTATATGTAATTTAGCATGTCTGGCCTTTTTTATACATATCTACATTTTTGTTTTAAAATTTGAAAAACAAAAATAAATTTTTAATAAGAAAATTCAAAAATAACGGTTGATAGGAGTTACAATTAATTTGTATGATTAAAATTTAAGATAAAAGTTTATCCTGTTTTTAGGATACTCTATCCCGATTTTTCCATTGTTCGAAATAATATTTTGATTGTTTAATTATTTTAGACTCAAAACTCTTACTTGCCATCGCTGATTTAACACTTTGTCTCTTATAGAATTTTCATTGTTGGCTTTGGCTTATACGGCTCGTCCACTGGTGCGGCAAACTACAATGTGAAGATTGAATTAAAACGTTTGGGTCGCACTCTAGCCGAGAACGACACAAAGTTTTTTTCAGATGGCTCAAGCAATACTTTCCACGTATTTTTTGAGAATCCAATTCAAATCGAACCAGAATGTTACTATACTGCCTCAGTTATACTAGATGGAAATGAATTAAGCTTCTTTGGCCAGGAGGGCATGTCCGAAGTACTAATGGGCAATGTTACATTCCAATTCCAGTGCTCCTCAGAGAGTACAAATGGTACCGGCGTTCAGGGTGGCCAAATACCAGAATTAATCTTCTATGGACCCACTACAGTTACTGGTCTTAACTCGCCCACAAACTCAATATGCTCTACCCTCATCGGAGCGACCCAAGTTATTACAAATGTCAACACTGTATCTGGATCGGGATCTGAAACAGCGAGCAACAATGCTAACAATCTTATAGATGACTTGCCTCACAACAGCACAGCGACCATCAGCGATGGAAGCAACACCTGATGCGCTCAGCTCTATTGCGCTGAATGGCAGGGCGCCTGTTACTATCGACAACACCAACAACAACCGAAAAGACCAACACAACTACAACACACACAAAATATAAACTCATGGGTTCTCAGTGCAATACAACAAAACAAATTGGATTTTTAGAAACGCGATATTAGAAATATATATATTTAAATATATATAGATACAGATATATGCATATGTAGTTATTATACACATGAAACCTATATTATGATGATACAGTAGAGCACATAGTTCTAAATACTTTCATATGTACATATAAAGTGGGTTGGTAAATGCTTACAAGCAAGTTTCAAATCTAAAAAGTAATCCCAAAGAAATTGAAAATACTTATATACGCAAACCAATACTGGTTTTGTAGACTCAAGCTTATACTTTGGAAACACCTGAAATGTTGCTAAAGTCGGGTAAATAAATACACCTTTAATAAGCAATTGAACAGCAGGCAATCAGTCAGTCTAACGATAACTAACTACAGCAAACATACATTTTGCCAGCATATACTAATCATATATACAACATATTTATACACTTTTTGGGTATATAGGAGCATGTTAAGGTATGCATACGAATTTGAAAGCCATGTTAAACATAAAATATACAAACTATAAAGTTAGGAATCTGCCAAACAACATAATATTCATTCATGATCAAACACACTCCTTATACTTTAATTTGTGCAATTGTAGAAAAATTGATTTTTCACGAGTTTTCGATATATAAAGGGTATAAAATACAATACAAATTAATTTTTGACTCATTTTTCTAAGTTGCGATACGCAATAATTAACTATTATTATTTTTAAAGATACTGATGTACTGATTTATGATTTTCATCTAAAAGCAACTTTTTAAATGAATAGAATTAAGATAATGTTGTCCCTTAATGGAAAGCATATAATTAAATTAAATCTTTGAATTATGTATTATGATTATTAACCAATAAAATACATTAGATTTATTTGAATATTAAAAAAACGCGATCGCAGTATATTTCTAATAGGCAACATAAAAATACAGAAAGATATTAAAATCTACACACAACTTGCAAACAAAATTCGAAAAAAGCCAAAAGTAATTAATTTACAAAACTTTACCGTCGAAAGTAATGGGGCAAGTATCTCAGAATTGCCGGCAATATAAAATCATGCAAATTTTAAAAGTCTAAACGAATATAACTGGCTAATAAAATCTTTTTATCTCGATAACGAGCTAAAAGGCTGCAGAAGAAAACAATCGACAACGCTAAACAAAGCTATAGCGAACTCAAAAAATATCTCGAGGGAATTTTATCGAGTATATTTCATGTATATAGAAAAGACAATTTGAGTGTCCTAGTCAACTGCTTTTGGCCAAGTCCACTTGAAAAGTGAAAGTTGGTAACAGCTACACATCCCAATCAGTTGACATATACAGCACAAATGTAGTAGGTCCATTACTCACCTACGGATGGAATATTGATGCACAGCGCATGAGATAGCTTTAGATAGGTACGTCCCAGTTCGTAGGAACAAATTTGCTGAACGTCGCTAATGTCGATTAGTAGATCTGTATGGGATAAGCACAGCATTAAATGGAAGCTCAAGAGGGAGGTGGGAACTTTAAATTTACGTGAGGTGCCCTCGGTGCGACAGGTCATGTAGACACAGGCAGCGTAGATGTGAGTGCTCTTTCGGCCACGCGTCAGGTGGCGATTCAATGCCATCTTAAAGAAATTTAATGCAGTGTCTGCATAGTGTTGCGTCAATTGCAGCTGCTGGCAGAGCAGCGTAATATCCTTCTTGGCTTTCTTTATCGTTACCTCACGCGACTCTGTACCGGAACCAACTTGAAATTTTCCATATCCATAGTTTGTTGCCCCTCCCGAGGACTCGGCGGAAACGAACTGACCAATGGCGGCGGCACCATGGCCCATCTCTTCGAACTGAACCTCGGATACAATCAGTGAATCCTCAAGCACAGAGCCACAATTCATGCACACTAATCGAAAAACGCAACGTTGGTTAATTTAGTAATTCGAAATATCATTCGACATTTTTACCTACCGCGATCACCGCGCGCATTGTCCTCCTCGATTTCATTGGAGCCGCAATTGCGACACTTTAATCCCGTGGACATCTTCAACGTTTGCTTCTGGATAAATCCAAAATGGAAAGACGAGAACTTTATTTATTTTGTCAATTCATGATGTTTGCATAGACAAAATAATTTAAACTAAAATGAACGTCGCACGCGTTGTGACAGTACTCGAAAATACCAAACAACAGCTGTTTTTGTAGTACGCTGACAGCAGCTAAACTAATGCAAAGAGAAGCAATGCGATGTGGAATACCGAAAGTTCATTTATTATGCGGATAGTGATTTTTCGAAAGAGCTGTCGGTATCACCTACATTTTTTTTAAATGAATACAATATGGATGATGCTAAATTGATTTTCACAGGTCGCATGCATTTTATCATGGGAACATTTTGCTGCGTACCAGGCGTAGAAATAATGCAACACTGTGAGAGCATTTTACAACTTTCCAACACTTAAGTACATTTGGTAAAAAAACAAAAAAAAAAAAGGAAAATTTACTAGCAAGCCAGGCGGCATTTAAGACATTGTAAATTTGTAAATCCTATATAGTAAAAGCTAACTTATGAATATGGCTGACGGCGACAGTGCAATTGCAAAAAGTGGCAACGTGAAGTCAACAGCTGGAATGCAGATAATACCTGGAGAGACGGTGGCTTCAATTGAAGAAATTGTGATGATCGATCCCGAATGCTATGAGTTGGATCTGAATCATCGTCGCATTGATAAGCTTGAGAATTTTGAGCCTCTAATTAATATTGAGCGCTTGTATCTGCGATGGAATCTTGTTAAGAAGATTGAAAACTTGGAAACGCTTAAGAAGCTGGTGGAGCTGGAACTTTACGATAATCAAATCACGAAAATTGAGAATCTGGATGAGCTGGAAAATCTGGAAATTCTGGATCTGAGCTTCAATCGTCTTACCAAAATCGAAAACTTGGATAAGCTACTCAAATTAGAGAAGCTGTATTTTGTAGCAAACAAAATCAATTTGATTGAGAATGTTGGCATGCTGACCAATCTTACAATGCTTGAATTAGGAGACAACAAGTTGAAAAAAATTGAGAACCTCGAAACATTGGTCAACTTGCGACAGCTTTTTCTTGGAAAAAATAAAGTTGCAAAAATTGAAAATCTTGATACGTTGGTCAATTTGGAGATACTGAGTCTGCAAGCAAATCGAATTATAAAAATTGAAAATTTGGAAAAGCTGACTAATTTGAAAGAGTTATACCTATCAGAGAACGGTATTGAAACAATTGAGAATCTGTCCGACAACAAAAACTTGGACACACTCGATCTAGCAAAGAATAGATTAAAGTTAATCAGCAACTTGGAAGCCCTCGAGCAGTTGGAGGAAATCTGGTTGAATGATAACGGCATTGATAACTGGAAAAACCTCGAAGTTTTGAAAACAAACAAATCATTGCAAACCATCTATTTGGAACACAATCCTGTGGCGGCAGATATCCGCTATCGGTCCAAACTACGTGACATTTTACCGCATTTGCAAAAAATTGATGCTACCTTGTGTGTGATGCCTGGCGCTCAGGCGTAACGTACTGGACAGTCCATAATTAAATCCCTTATGCGTTTAAAAATAAATATTTAAACATTTACAAATGTCTTTTCAATATTTAATATATTTAGAACAATTTGTTTTATTTCAACACTTTATTTTATTTATATGTCGCATTATTTTGTTATCTGTTAGCTTAGATTTATTTGAAATAAAAAACTGAAGTGCGAAGAATTTGAAAAACGTTTATCAGTGATATCGGCGTTTGCTCAAATATTAATGGCATAGTAGTCAGATGCCTTGACCTGGTGCGGACCACCATAGAAATCAAGAACAAATATATTTTTAATGTCCAGCTCGCACAAATAGAAAGCGTGTTCTGAAATTTAAGATATCAATAAAAATTAAAAACATTTATTATTTTGTAACTTTTATAACAACATTTTTAATGATTACAGTCTCTGAAATATTACCTTTCATCCAGTTCACCGCAGCTGGATGGCGTGCAATAAATACGTCCAGTGCAGAATTGTAACTTGGAGAATTCTTTGAGATCTGTCAAATATAAATAGTTATGGTTTAAAAGTTTAAAAAAGAAGAAGAGATTTCGCTTTGGATCACCCGACAGACCTTTTTCACTTGACCACTGATCATGACACGCGCACATGTGGGCTCCATTGGATCTTTCTGAGAATTCTTACATTTTAAGGTTTGTTCATCCGAAAACATAAAAGACACTTTATTAATGACTTGCCAGTCGATGCCCGTAAAGTCCAGGTCGGTTAGCAGAAAGCGTATTATTCCAGTGGAGATATAACTCGCATTATTGTCATCAATTGATATAATATTAACCATAGGATAGTCTTTCACAACATCATTTGCTGAAATAGTGCCAACCGATGCCCAATTGGCACGATGAACCAATTCTCGGGCGATCTTAGCATGATTCATTTCCAATTCCTGCTTAAACTCGGCGATAATTTGAGCATCTCGATAAGCCGAGTAGGCCAGAGTCTGGCCAAATGACAAACTGGCAATCACTAAGAGCAATAACATATTGATCTAAGAATACGATTAATTAGATAAATGCGTAACAATAGTTTTTAAATACACAAAGACATTTCGTACATGTACTGCAAGAATGTTAAAACTCAGCGCGGTTTAAGTTTTCAATTCAGTTCCTCGTTACAGTAAAAGCAAGAAAAATATTTCGACTTCCACAAAAAGACTATAAAAGATAGTCAGGACATGAAAAATAACGATTTTTGAGGTACAACGTATTGCAGTAAATGAGCGATATCGCAGCAATAATATAAATACATATAGTATATAGAGACTTCAAGCTAAGCAGCTTACTACATTGCAGCGCATTTAAAGAACAAAGAGCACAGTACTCAAACCGCCAGACTCGTCCAAGTTTATTTTTTTTATTTATGTATTTTATCTTACATGCCACATTAAATTGCTTACCTGCTGTTTGTCTAACATTAATAGAGAATTAAAACTATTGTCTTGTCTTGTTCTGAAGTGTCTTTGTGCGTTGCTTTTCTCTTCTTTCAGACTGACCGAATGGCACCTTTGTTTTTCTTATCGCGCTAACAAAGAGAGAGAGTCAACGTTTGTTTTGTCTCTGCTATCTGCTTGCTTGTATTACTTTACTTATACACTCACAAGCACGCATACTAAAAAATACAGTAGCTCACAGCTTATTTGCAAATTTTAAAAGAATTTATTAATGGGAAGGAGATATAAACAAGTTTTAAACGCAGATTCGTTAATCAATATTAAAATTAACCAAAACATTTTTCATTTCTATTTTATATATACAAATAAAATAAATACTTAAAATTGCAGTTGGTCAAAAAGGCTGTGAGTCACTGTAAGTGCTTTTGCACAAGAGCTTTTAAGCTTGATTTTTTTCAACTGTTATTTAACAATGAATTTTAACATTTTGTTTGTATTTTATATATACATTGGTATGTTTACGAATATCTTACATTTTAGCTGTCCCGCATATATTAAATTAACTATGCATACGGATTTTTAGCTTTTACTTAATCTTCCATTTAATTTAACTTCTGTACTTTTTCTTTTTACATAGTACATATCATTTATTTACTTCAAGATTGTCATAACTCAATAAACATCATTAAAAAAAAGGTGCTTAAATTATGTAATTTAGTTCCACCAAAACAAGAATTCCTTAACTCTCATATGAATAGTAAATAAGATAAAGGTTGTGTTTTTTGAGTTAAGACAGTTTTCTAGTAAATGAGCGATATGCATATTCCTATCTGTAACGAAGCATAAATAGATACAAGTATGTCCAACAGCCTGGGATTATTATTATAATTATTACAGATGAGTTTATTAAGTCCATTCGGAATGTGGTACCGGTTCTGTTTGAAGATACGTCATCTCTTTCGGTTTTAATATGATCGTTAAGGTGTAAACTCCAATTTTATGTATCGCTTAATATCAGCACAGCGAACTGTACAACAGAGTCACTAAAGTTCGGAAGAAATGCAGGCTGATTTAGCTTCACAAGTGGAAAGCTGATGATAGCTGAACAAAGTTAAAGATAATTCGGACTTAAAAATAAACCACTGAAGAGTTGATCAACGATTAAAATAATCGTGTGCTAAGCACCGTGATATTTAACCATCATAACTGGCAATCACGTTAACTAGTTTTCAGGATGCATACATAATAAATTTCTTATATATATATAATATTTTTGTCATATTATATTATATAAATGTATATTTTGGTGAAGTTTTGTAAACGACTTCATAAATTATTTTTTATTTTTTTTTTGCATTACTATGGCTTTTGTCCATTGAATTTTAGTTTGTCATACTTTGCTTACTTAAAAATATGTATGTTTCTTAAAATTTTGTTTTGTACAATTAAGTTATGTTGCCAATGCCTTACCACCACTTGTATAGCATTTATCTGAATAATACATCAAATAAAATGTTTATACATGAGTTTTACAAAATTTTTGAATTTTTAAGCTTTATTTTACATGTAAATATAGCTCAAATGTGTGTTGTTAAAGTTTGCATTCGTTGATTTAGATTTATATATATGTATATTATCTTTATAATTTAAAGTCCATTTACGTTGTAAAAACCAGCTCTTTTTCTTTGTTAAAAACGTCCATTTCCGTAAAAAAAATTAATATTTTAATGATTAAAAAATAGTACAAATTTATCCGATTCATGCAGTAACACATCCAAAATCTTACTAGTGTGTTTTATAGTGATTAAAAAACCATTCAGATATTCAACTTATTGAAAGAAAAAAAAAAACAGTATTAAATGTAATTATAATAACCAAATACACGAAACCTTATTTAGCTATATATCCATAAAAATCATATTCAAGCACACACATACTAACGGTATATATTATATATATATATTTATTTTCTTATTATTTCGACTAGATAACACCAATTATTTTACATACATAAAATGCATGTGCGAGTAGTAATTTAAGTTAAGTATTTATATTTTATATACTTAATTAGCGCGAAAAGCAACAAAATATGTTTGGTTATTTATATATACGTATGTATGTGTATGTATATTTGTTGAGTGCATAACTTCAATGAGCACTTCAATATACTATGTAATACTTGCTAAAAGCGCTCAGAAAGTGTACAATTTCAATATGTAATCAATTTTAATAAAATTACTTTAATACTTCTATTTTATTATAAATATATTCTTTTTTTTTTTTGCTTGTACAAAGTAAGCGGTTATGTATGTTCGTTTAAGTATATTTGTATATTTTTTGTCTCAAACAATTCCTTGGCGCTTGCGTATATGTATGTGTGTGGTCTTAAACATTTGATTAAGTAATCTTTTATATCAATTCATTTATGTATTCCTTTAAATGAGGAGCAATTTAATAAAATTAAAACACAATTTGGATGACTAGTTTAGAAAGAATGAAGTATGAACAAAAATATATACTAAGCAGGTTGAAAGTCAAAAAATTAACAAATGAACCTAATCATAAGGTAAAAGTAAATGGGGGCAGTATTTCAATACGCGGGACATTGGCATACGATTTTAAAGCTATTATTTGCCAGTCAACGATTGTTAGGGCTCGCGCACATTATAGCAAAAAAATGAATTATCATCTGAGCTCTCGCAAAAAACAAACGCACTGCCGCTTAGCAGAGTTATAGTGTGCGCGAGCTTATAGTTCCACTGGCAGAGTCAGGGTTAGAGAGCGAACTAAGCTTGGTTTGAAATGTTAGCGGCGCTCACCGGCTCCATCTGCCATCTGCTTGGCCTGCGTCTGCTTTACCGTCTGTAGCTCGTACTGGTAGTAACCATCACTGCCCACGTAGACGGTTCGCCAGACGCCATCGACATCTCACATTTGCCGGTAGGGTGAGTGCATTTTAAGCCACTGCAGGACTAATGATGGCCCGCCGGCTTGAATCTCTGGCGGAATGGTGCCCAGTGGGCATTTGTCAATGTTTAAATATTTCAGATTTTGACATAGGGCCAACTCAAAGGGCAATTTTTCCAAGCCCGGGTTCTGATTTATGTAGAGGTTCTCCAAGCTCTCCAGCGAACCAATTTCTTCTGGTAGAAACTGCAAATTGTTCTCGCTTACGGACAAGTGTGTGAGGTTGCTCAGGTGTCCAATACTACGCGGCAGCATCGTAATCTGATTAGTTTGTAATATGAGACGCTGAAGTTCGTGTAACAGGCCAATTTCATGCGGCAAGACTTCGATGCGGTTCTCCTCCAGATCCAAAATTCGTAACTTGCGTAAGTTGCCAATTGTGTTTGGTATCTTCTTGAGCATGTTGTTGGATAGTATAAGTATTTCCAGATTTTGCAAGTTCATGATGTCATCGGGTAATTTCTGCAGCGCATTTGTGGCCAAGTTTAGCTCCACCATGTTCACCCAGGAACCAACATCCAGCGGCAAAGCTGTCAGCATGTTTTCTTTCATATTCAGCTTTGTCAAGCCCTTGGCCCTCGAAAATATACCATACGGTATTTTGTCAATGCGATTGTGCTCTAGATTAATGCTATACACGTTAGTGAACTGCGCTGGCCCACCAGTCGGGTAGCTGGTGAATTGATTGCGTGACAAAGTGATGGTTGTTAATGCGCTCAGGCTAGCAAGAATGCCATCCGGCAGCTGTGTGATACCGTTGCCCTCCACATTAAACTCATCCATGCTCTTGCAGTTTCTCAGAGAAACCGGAACGCAGTTCAAGCGATTATAGCGCAATCCCAAACGTACCAGCGACTTGAGGTTACCAATACTATTTGGTATATCCAGCAGCTCATTGTGCTGCAAATCAAGTGCATTAAGGTTCACACAATTGCCAATATCCTCCGGTAAGTGCTCCAAATGATTGTGCGATACATCCAGAGTAGTCAAATTAACTAGCGCACCAATAGCACTGCCCAGCTCTTTGATTTTGTTCTCTCGAAGACTGAGCATGGTTAGATTGACTAACTGTCGCAGTTCATCGGCCACCGTCGTGATTCTGTTGAAACGCAGGTACAATGTGGTCAATGTGCGCAGTTTATAAATAACCGGTGGAATTTCAGCCAGCTTGTTGTGCCGCAAATCAAGTACCTTGAGTTGTGTGCAATGCTTTAACGATTCCGGCAGGGATGTAAGCGAATTCTCATTCAAAGCCAGGTTTCGCAAATTTACTAGACACCCAATTTCCGTTGGCAGCTGACCAATTTTGTTGCTGTAAAGGTAAAGCTCGGTAAGATGCACGCATTCTCGAACTGTATTGGGAAGAACCGTAATGGAAGATTTGCTGAGATCCAAACGTTTAATGCCTAGGAGCAACCATACGTTAATAAAAGAACGTTTCTTAGAGATTTAGCTTACCTTCATCGCGGCAGCGTTGCAATGCCTTTATAACATCTTGATCTGCCTGAATATTTTTCACGATTTTTTTAGTAGTGGGCTTGGGTTTATTCGATTCAGGATGCTTAACCGTCACCATCTTGGGACGCGTCTCGGGCGGCATTATTGATGTTGTTGTATTGTTTTCGTTGTTTGGTGTCAGGCTGATTGCGTTGCTGTTGGGTAGATTTCCTCCTCCGCCACCGTTGATTGCGTTTCGACTGTTAAAACTTGCCGATGTGTCCGATGTGCCTCCCCCTCCACCTCCTCCTCCACTACCACCAAAGCAATGGGTGGCTTCTGACGGGTCGCTCCCGTTATTTTCGATATGCCCCGTGGACGATAGCGATGTATTCGATGCTGTTGCACCAGCCGAGGAGCAGAAATTCATAATTTTTCCCAGTCTTGCGGTTGCCGGCGACAATATGTTGCCCAGAAGTATGCCAAAACGACAGCTACAACAGCAGCGACCACAGTCAATGGAACTCGTTTCTTTTGCCTGTAAAGTTTAAGTAAAGAAGAAAGAGAGTAAGTATGTTTTAGTCGAATCTTAGATTATGAACTTGTCTAAGCATAGCCAAAGACAATTGTTGACTCATGCACGGCAACTTAACAAATACGATAAATCTTTTTTAGTTTAAGACAACATTAAAGACAAAACACCCCGTGGATCGTACTAGCTGCTGTTGGATTGTTAAGCGTGGCGAATGTCAGGATCAAACAAAAGTTATAGTAATTAATTAGAATAGCAGATCGAAGTTATAATCAGATAGCTTACAATTAAAATAAGTTATTACAGTATGCAAAGTCTTATTCATATGTGGAAACGAGTGTAATTAAAGTAATGTATGAAATGTATGATAAGAAGGCAAGATACTGCAACTATACATACAACAATCGTTTGACATGTTCTGATTCATTTAATAAAAATTGCATTGCTTCTTCAATTGCCTTGATAATTATGGGGCATTGTGCGCAACTCCTTTTGTATGTACAAAGGCTCACAGCTTATTTGACCAACTAATCATACATACATATACACAATATTCAATGAATTTATGAATTTATTTTAAACGGCAAGGATATAAACTTTAATTTTTAACGTTGATCTGTAAATAAATGTTTAATTTTAAATTTATATGACTTGCACAGTAGACTCGGGGTGAAATTTGCACTTTTGTAACAAGGCTACTTCATGGCAAACGAAGTCCTTAATGCGTGCATTCAGAAACAGCTTGCAACTTAATTCTCGTCTTTAAAAGGCTTATCAAAGACCATATTTATATATATATATAAATAGATATCTATGTGTGTACATATCCACAACAATTTTGTTTATCACTTTTCCACAGTCACTGCGATTAAAGAATCACATAATTTTTCATCTCTTATATCCCGTCGCACATACATACATATACCACCAGCGTATAAACAGTTAACTACCAACATAAACACTTACGATTTAATCTTAATGAGCTATTTATAAAACTTATAATGGCCCTATGGCACTATTTCCTTTTGTTATAACAAGAAAAGATTAAAACGGCGGCCACGACCTCGGTAAATGTGGAAAATTCTGTTCGCCTCTGGTTTCTGATAAAAAAAAAAACTTGCATTAATAGCGTCAAATGAACGGGTCACTAAGATGAACTAATGAACTTATTCAGTCAATCATGAACTAAATCGGGTATTTCGCAGTTGGTCAGTAATTTCTTAAAAAATTATTCAATTTCTTAGAGAAATAGAATAAATACATGGATTCAATTTCAATGTAACAATGTTTCAATTTCACATACTTTTAAGTTTCGAACAATGTGAAAGGTTACTTAAGCCCAAAAAAAAAAACCAATTTACTCTTTCTTCTTACTTTCAATAAGCCAAGTAAACCCCAAAAAATTAAAAGATAATCCTAAATCTAATCTAAAAAAAAAACTTGCATTAATAGCGATAGACAATACAAGTTCGATTGAACGATTCACCAAAGTGAACGAACGAACTAAATCCCTGACTGTAGTAGTGATGTAAAAAAACATCGATGCATCGAGCATCGATGTTTTTTCAGCGATGTTTCTCGATGTTTTCCGATGTTTTTGTTGATGCCGATTTATCGATGTTGCATGGCGATGCATCGATGTTTTGCTGCCGCACTTTCAACACGCCATTTTCGCCGCTCTTACAATGAGTTTATAGTAATTTGGGCAGTGTTTGCAATGCCTAAGTGAGAAAATTTATTTATATTGGTAATATAGCTACAAGAAGGCTTACATATGTCTTTTCAAAGTTCTCATCAAAAATACATCTTGTAGTTTGTGTTTATACTTTAAAGATAAAAACTGTTTAAAACTTTAAAACTGCTATGAAAGCATACGTTTTTAAGAGAAAATTAACTTCATTAATCTAAGAAATTCTAGTTTTCTTCTAAAAATGCTATGGTTTTCAAACATTAGACATACATCGATGCATCGATGTTTCGACCCGATGTATCAACTAACATCGATGTTAAATTTTGAAAACATCGATGAGCATCGACATCGACGTTTCCACTCAAATTTACATCACTAGACTGTAGGTCATATAGTTCAGTAGCTCAGTTGCTTAGCTCACTCGGTGATTCGATAATAAAAATGCGTTTTTTTTAAATGTAACTATGCACTTTTTTTTTTGTATGTTTTTTTATATTTATATGTACAAATGTATGTATTACACACATTTTCATTTAATTTTGTATGATGAATACCTGCATGTAAATGTGCAGAAGTGTATACATGTGTATGATTGTCTTTTCGAAGCCGTTTAATTATGATGTTTATATTGATGAGTCTGAAGTTATGCTACAAAAACGGCGATGCAAACATTTGCACTCAAACCTTTCAACTTTACTATTGACGGTCAAAAGAATTATATACACACATATGAACATACTTAAATTATGCGCTTTTAATGACTTTAAATTTCAACTATATGCGCGTCAGAAACTGAATTTTAGAAATCAATTGCCAATTAAAAAAACTGACCTGTTTATCTGCCGTCAACTCAAGGAGCTTTTCACTCTTAATGCTCTGTTGTATGTATTCTCACTTTTCCTTTCCGTTGACCGGGTTGTCTATGTATGCATATATATGCATATATGTATGTATATATGTATATATAACACACTACACTTAAATGCTTATGCTAACGTTCTGAAATTTGATTATGATTTCTTTGTACCACGGCGAGGAGCGAAAATCAATTGGACTTTATAAAAACTTATTCGAAAACTGTGCAAATTTGCATTAAAATTAAATTGTCGCTATTTCAGTAGTGGCGTGACGATACTGCAATTACCCAGAGGGTTGGTTGTTACTCTTAAAAACAGCAGTTAAAGAATATATACATATGCATGTATGTATGTTTATGGATATCCTAGCGATATTTTGCAGCGCATGCGCCGTGGATTGTTGCCAGAGTCCGTTAAAAAAGGACAGATATGAATTATTGACAATTTTTAAAGTAAAAATTAAAAAAATTTGGTAGTGTTTTTTTGCAAACTTTTATTTTATTTCTATATTAGAATGCAAAGAAAGTAGAAATAAAATAACAGAATGCAAAAAAGCACTACCAAATTTGCTAAATTTTTACTTTAAAATTGGTCAACAATTCAAATCTGTCCTTTTTTTAACGGACACTAATTTCTGCCGTTATTTCTAGAGCTCTAAATTTCGTAGCTCTTCATTGCTTAAAAATTCGCATGCTCGTTGAGATACGATCCGGTAATCTACAAAATAAATCAATGTCAATTAGTGGGCTCTCGACGATTTAATGTTACTATCACTTACTCTTTTGATACTTGCAGTTGTACATTCGCATCACACAACTACTGGCAAATGTTCGCAAGCAGCCGTTATGAAAAGCACAAACCACGCGATAGCCTGTTGGACACACATCGTGACATTTGTTTGGCACTGCAAAAATACAACTGAAAATATAGTAAAAAGCTTAAATAATGAATTTCTGGCACTGACTCTAACCTTGCAAAGTAAACAACTGTCCATAGATAAGCCCAACTGAAGCTAGAAATATCATTACAGTAAGTTTATTGTCAGAAATTAGTGCAGTTTTCATTCCGAGTGTCTGACTGGATCGGTCTCTAAAATTTTTGTAATATCATTTAAATTTAAGTGTTTCAATTAATATGAAAACATGTTTTATTTTGTTGAATATTTCATATTTTATTGTGCTTATTTGTTCTCAAAAGTTGTGTCAATATTATTTTAATTTATAAAAATACTTGCGTCTGGAAACCGTTCGTCGACTTCGCAGAATTTGTCGACCGGATATATTTATGTAAGTATAAGCACATATGTATGTTATGTACATACATATGTACATACGTATTTACGTTTATTAAATGAACTCTGAATTTCGGGGCTTCACTTAGTCAATCAAATAAATATTTTGTGATTTGCCTTCTTTACTTATTTAAGTACATTTAATAATTCGAAATTTTTTGTATTTAATAGTTCAAATAGTTAGACTATTTATCTTTCATGGCTTGGTAATTTAAGCATTTAACAAGTAGGAATCTCAATTTTAATTTTCACAAAACTATGTATTGTTAAATAGCTCATCACTTTGTAGTTATTAGTATCGACCTGATCGGACAGTCATAGCAAATTTTCCATTATTCCTATATATATTGCTAGTCGCCTTTCGCAGTCTTCGTGCTGCTTTAGTCACTAGTGCGGACTGCCGTCCGCAGTGATTGCTATCAATAAATTAATTACAAATTAAAGAAATTCAAATTGAAAATTTTATTGCTTTTTTGGCATAGCTTCTTATTAGCTTAGCCTATTATTTTATTTTTTAACTGCTTTACTTTTAAACAAAAAAGCATTACAATTGAAAAGTAATTTCTCATTTCTTAAATCCATATAGTTCGTTAGCAGTAACGACTTACTTACAGCAAACAGCTGTAAGTAGCTAGCTCCAAATTATATTCCATCTGGCTCAGTTTTCTATTAACCTCCATTCAAGATGCCACCAAATTTGATAAAATTATTCTACGAGCTCCTGTTTTTGTTTCACACTACAGTCAAAGCTCGAGTAACTGCCCAATAAGCAATACCGCCTGTCAGCGCCATAATCGTTACAAAGGAAACACCTCTCTCAGCCATGTTAAAGTTGGTCGAAACTATTCCTTGGCCTATGGTAACGGCAATGTTAGCGGCTATCTCTCACAGGATACGCTAAGAGTGGCCGGTGTGGAGCTGCCCGGCTTCATATTTGGTGAGACATTGTCGCATTATCAGCCAACATTTGCCGGTACGACCTTTGATGGCATTGTTGGTCTAGGGCTTCGACAGATTGCTTGGACTGACTCGACCCCTTTCTTTGAACTCCTTTGCCAACAGAGCATTGTCGAGCACTGCATTTTTTCGGTTTACCTTCGGCGCATGACAGGTCAACTTTTTGGTGGAGAGATCATTTTTGGCGGTATCGACACATCCCGATACAAAGGAATACTTCACTATGTGCCGCTCTCGGAGGTCGGATACTGGCAGTTTGAGATGTCAGGTGTTGTTGTTGGTAACAAGCAAATCGACGGGAAAGTTAACGCAATTTTGGACACGGGTACGTCACTGATTCTGATGCCGAAACGAGTCTTCGACCATTTACAAGAAGCCATTGGGGCCAAGGTGGATAACAATAGTTATGTGGTGAGCTGCAAGCAAGCAGAGCTGCCAGATGTACAATTCCGTATTGGAGGTGAGATGTTCACACTCAGTCCTGCAGACTATGTAATTGAGTTAAAAACTTCAGAGCAATCGATTTGTACAAGTGCTTTTATGCCAATTTTCTTCAACTTTTGGGTGCTAGGCGATATATTCTTGACGCGCTTCTATAGTGTTTATGATGCAGAATCCAAACGAATTGGACTGGCTAAAGCAAAAGCAGATTTGGACTTCTAGGATATGGAAACCAAGAATAAGATAAAACAGATATTGAAATATTTGAAAGATAACAAAATTTAAACAAACGTTAAATAATTGAACAAGCGAATCCAAACTGCTTTCTTAAATAAGAGGTTGGTTAAAAAATGTCTACGCAGATTTCCAGCTTTTCCAATATCGCTTAAGCAATCAAGACTTCAAATAAATATCATACAACATAATATATATTATTTAAATTATAACAGTAGTAATTCAAATTCGATTTACTTAACTTGATACATCATCAATAAAAGGATCAACTGGAAGAACTTAAAAATCGACTTGGAAAATCTCAATATTTTCTTCAAGTTAAGAAAAAGAAAATTTTCAGATTGTTGTCCAGTTAAAAGATTTCTATACCTGACGAGAAAATAGCATATATACATATTGATAGATTCAATGACCTACTAATACCTTAATATTATAACGCTTTGCATTAACTGCAATCTAAAATCTTACTACAGTTGACGCTTGTTGTAAAGTTGCAAAACCTCTGGCTAATTTAGGTTCAGAGGTCAAAAAACGGCATTAAGCTACAAAAAAGTAAGAAAATACAGATTTTGATTCATTTTAAGTTTAAAATTATTATATTTGTAGCTAATGGATTTTATTTATATGGCCTTATTAATATCAAATGTTTAGAGTGCATATTAATTGGACTTAAATTAACTTAAATTATAAAAACTAAAATCGGGATCTGTCAAAAGGCGAAAGGATAACCCCTTATCTTACATTTTGGTGTTTTAAATATAAAAGCATGGAGCTTGAGCTGAGAAAGCATCAGTCATTTAACAAATCTTAAGTAAACAGCTTTACCTGATACATAACCAAAAATGGTTGCTTCTTTCGTCTTCCTGCTGAGTTGCCTTGTGTACGGAGTTGTAGCCCATCCTCCCTCATCCTCCTATCTACCACCTGGTGTAGCGGTGGGTGGAAGACCGATTGTTCAAGGCTCTGTTGCACCAGCAGTCATCTCAAGGCCATCACCTTCCTATTTGCCGCCAACTAAACGAGTAGATGCTGGCCGTCCAGCTGCCCTAGCCTCTGAACCTGCTGTTTCGAAACCAACTGTACAGCGACCAATTGCCTCTGGAACTGCCTCTAAACCAATTTCATCACCTGGGGTCGGAGCTGCCCGCCCAATCACGAGCGGCCGTCAGCAAAGTAGCTACAAAGCAGGAGCTCCAGTCGCTTTTGAAGCTCGCACTGTTGGCTCTCACTACTAAATGTTCTCAAAAAAATGTAGATTCACATCAATAATTTTTAAATATTGACCCAACAACCCAAAAATAAAAATATCAATAATCTCTACATTATTTGTTTTATAATTCAAGAAGTTTTAAACAGTCTGTACTTAACAACAAAAAAATTAATATCTTAAAAATACTTAACTAAATCACTAATATTGCACAACTAAGTAGCTAGCTAACAAGCGTAGAGAACAGTGGTGACCAAACGCATACAATCAAACATTACACTTGTGTGCGTAGCAGCGAAACACGAAGTCAAAGTAAAGTTATATTGCCTTACACTGAAAAAGTTGAATGAAAGTATATTCAAAGTTTCGCATCTGGTCAGTCCACAAGTTAAAGAGAGCGAAGCATTAGTTGCAGTGTATGATAAAAGTAGTGCGCTGTACGGTCTTTCTTTTTTAAAGCAAACCATATTTTTATATAGTACATGCATATTTAAAAATTTGCTTTCGCCAAAGCACTCAGCAATGTACATTAATAAAAACAGAAATAGCTAAAAGCGATAAATTTTACAGAAAATATATACATACATATATAGATGGTATATACAAATCAATAGAATGAAAAAAAATCGAAAACACATGCCGATTTTTTTAGTGCATGATTTTCGGCAAACCACAATAATATTACATGAAAGTGTTGTTGCTGCCGTCGAGGCATAGGCAGTGACATAGACATAGGCAGCAATTTTAAATATGAGAGTAAGTCCGCAAATTTTTTCTTGGTGATGCAGCGTGTATGCTGAGAGCAAAACATGTACATGTGCTAATTATTGTATATAAGTTCTCTTCTTTCTTTATATTTTATTTATTTAATAGACAGTCTCTTAGAAATCTGTGTCAGTTCACAAAAAAAAAATAGGGTCTGTCGATATTTATGTATATACTCCGGTAGTGGGATTTTCAGTTCGAAACTTGTTGCGGTTATCATGAATTCAAATTCCATTGAGATCATTTAATAGGGAGCGTGGGTGCCAACAGTGCGAGGACCAGAAGCAGCTTGAACTCCAACTTTGTAGCTATTTTGCTGACGCCCGCTCGATATTGGGCGAGGAGCAGCAACAACTGGTGATGAAACTGGCTTAGCAGCAGCTCCAGAGGCAATTGGTCGCTGCACAGGTGGTGACAAAACAGTAGGTCCAGAGGCTTGAACAGCTGTGCGCACACCCTTAGCTGGCGTCAAATAGACAGGTGATGGCCTTGAGCCGACTGTGGGTGCAGAAACGGCAGGTCCTTGAACAGCCGGGCGTCCTCCCACAGCTCCACCAGGTGGCAAATAGGAGGATGAAGGAGGATGGGCTACAGCTCCGTACACAAGGCAACTTAGAAGGAGGACGAATGTAGCAGCCATTTTTTTTTATTATTTTGAGCAAGCGACTTATTTTGCTGCTCGACAGATAACTGATGCTAATTTAGACCAATTTCAGCGATTTTATAGTTCTAAGATCACAATATTTAATTAAAAGAATACTTTAATATCTTATTGAAATCTAAGTATTTAATCTAATCACTTACTGTCATTATGTCGAATTATCCGGTCTTTTGGCATGCAACAACAGTAATAATTGCATAGGTCAAACATATTAAACTAATTTTGGATTAGTATTTGCAGGTTCAGCAAAAGTGAAATTATTCCAATGTATTAAAAATATTATTTAATGACATCTTAAACAAACTAATGGGCTGTGGTGTTAATCACAAGGTATTTGACGGGCACTAAAAAATGTACAGTTTTTTTATGGAGTTAAGTTGCTGGAATAATTTATAAGTGCTAACATTACAGTTAATTAAAGTGGTTAATTTTGTTGACCTAATTATGAATGAGATTGCATGATAAAAGGCGATACGAAGTAAATGTTATTAAGTATTTATATGAGATATGAAAGTTACATGGAGATTATACTGTTTTCTCATAATCTTATCTGAAGCACTTGGAAGTATAAAATCTTTTTGTTTGTTCTGGAACAGCATCAGACGTCTGACGAGCATCAAATAAGTCACTTGTTCAAAATTTTAATTTAAATACACTAAGAGAAATGGCTGCTACTTTCGTTTTGCTGCTGAGTTGCCTTGTGTACGGAGTTGTAGCCCATCCTCCTGCATCCTCATATTTGCCACCTGGTGGAGCAGTGGGTGGACGCCCGGGTATTCAAGGACCTGTCGTTTCTGCACCAGCAGTCGTCTTAGGGCCATCATCTTCCTTTTTGCCACCAGGTAAAAGGGCGCTGAATAAGCGCCCATACGCTCAAGCCCCTGGACCATCACTTTCAACATCAAGCTTACAGCGACTGGTTGCTTTTGGAACGCCAGCTAAGCGTGTTGGTGACCGTCCAGCTGCTCAAACTTCGGAACCTGCTATTTCTTCATCAGCTGTACAGCGACCAGTGATCTCTGTAGCTGCTTCCAAGCCAATTTCATCACCAGTGATTGACTCTCCCCGCCCAATCTCGAGCGGACGCAGACAAAGTAGTTACAAAGTTGGAGCTCCAGCTGCTTCTGGCCCTCGCATTGTTGGCACCCACGCTCCCTACTAAACGATCTCAATGGAATTGGGATTCATGATAACCGCAATAAATTTCGAACAGCAGAACTTTCTTTCCACTATTCAAGTATATGAATAAATTCAAAAATTTACTTTTATTTAACTTCTAATGTCGAAATATTCTGGGACTGAAATACGCATACAGTTTCTTCTAGAATGTTAAAACTCACAGGCACTGTATATTAAATAGAATTAATTGAATTTAATGTAAAAAAAGTGTCATTATATTTATGCATTAAACATAACAGTTGCTCAATCCCCGCTATGCAAGTAACAAATATCATTGTATCAAAATTTGACATTTTTAAGCAATCGAAAAGTGAACGCAGTAAGTCTACATGCAGTGCGTTTGTAAATATCTTGAACATGTTAAGAATGCTTGCAAGGTTGTCTACAGTGGATGTGGCAACTATTCAGCTCCACCAACTTAATTAAATTGGCTGAAACTCAGTGTAGTTTTTGGGGACAATGACTCACTTAATGAATGACTGAATGAAGGTGTGATAGCAGTCAATTTTTCCAAAACAAGCTCTGTAAGTTGTTAAGCTAATTAGGATTCATTTGCCACATGGTCACCCTTACATTTTTAATAATTAAAAGCAAGACATTTTGGAATAATGATAATGATTTTCTTTACATAAAAACCGCGCTTAAAGAAATACATATCAGCATACTTCTAAAATGTAATAACAAGTTTAAACAGTTTGCAAAAAAATAACATAAAACGGGGCTGCCAAAACCAGGTCGATGATGTAGATCTTAATGCGCAGTAGCTTGATTAAAAGAACAGCAGTGCAAACGACTTTTTAAATATGCGTGCTGGCGGTTATACTCTGTGTCAAGGATATATATTTACTTTGTGCAAAAGAATGTAACAGGGAGAATGAGGTGTGACAGACCCTATAAAAAATATATATTTTTCAAATCCGTAATAACAGCCGAGTCAATTTGTCCATGTTCGTCTGACTGTCTGTTTAAACGCGTCGTTTTTAGCAACTAATTTCTCAATTTTTTTTAATAAGTTGATAAAAAGTTGTTTGCATATTTAAGATACAAGCACACAAAATACTGTAATGATTTTTCTCATTGCATCCCAAATCTGACCTGTTACGAACACAAAAGACTTAGGCAAAAAACCTGTCATAGCACATCACAACAACGAAGCTACCACAGTAAACTCAACACATGTTGATAATGGCCATACTAGTTCACAGCTCAAACTTATACTCAAAGACGACGACGCGTCGTCACATTTAAGGCCAAACTCAAAGTTGAGCTCAGCGCTGGTTCGGCGAAGTTCGATGGCGCCGTTGTCTTTGGTAGTTTGTTTTGCCGGTCTCACTGGCAGCTGCTTGATTGTGTTGGCCTGGTATCACGTTCGCTGTCGCTGCTGCTGTCGCTGTCGCTGCGCTGCTGACGTAGACGTTGATGTTGACGCAGCCACAGCCGTATTCCAGTCGGTAAGTTATTTGGTTTTGTGTGGCAGCATTGGGCTGCAGATTTCAGTTATTCGTTGGACACACGCCGTGACAGCTCTGTTTAAGGCTAACGCCTTACTGTACGCTGTTTTTAAAAGTGTGTAAAAGGAAAAGAATCTATCAGCAAGTGCAGTGAATTACTAAAATTCGGAAATAAATTATTTTTGAGTCTCTTAAGAACAATAGTGAAATCCTAAGCAATCCAGTGCTAAAAAGAAACCAAGTTTTTTAAGAACAAAAGACTAAAGCAACAAAATTGGTGACGACTACTCAGTGGTCAAGTTGTGGCAGCTGGCATGCTGCACATAGGTTGGTCAACTAACGCAACAAATAATTAAGGCCAAGTCGAATAACCATCATCGCAACTGCGTGGGCTGTCGCAACGTTTCACTTTATCGTTTCGCTGACCATAATTGGATTATAACGCAGCTGTTAAATTTGCACTTAAGGAAGTCATTAACAACTACAACGATCAATTGCCGAGTGGTAACGTCAACGTGCAACGTCAACAATATGATCTTAAGGTGGGTTGCCTGGTTCGGCTAGGTACTTGTACATTACAAAAATGTGTCTTCTATTTGAAAGTAAATCGGCAAAAATTTAAAACTGTCCTCAAAATGAGAAACAATTTCTTATATTTGGAAATAGTTTAAAAACTTTTAAGAACTACAATTTTTCTAAAATTTGTCGATTTTGTAAATTGTAGTGCTGAAATTAAACTTTTAGAGCGATTTAAGAAAAGATATTTGTTTGAGTGTACTTCTATATTTTTCTGTGACGCATATGAGTTGTTTTTTTTTAATGGAACGTTAACTTTTCAAATTCTTTGAGTTAATTTTAAACCGAACATAAAACGTCTAAATTAAATGCCATATAAAAAAACTGAGCCTAGCACAATACTTCAACTGGTTATATGTTTTCTTTTCTTATTATTTGTATGTACTTGTACAATGTACATAGTACCTGTCGCTTCATTACGAAAACTTTCTGTTGACACTTTACCGTTTCTTTTACACGTATGTGTCACTTGACTGGCGAGTTCTTTGGTAGAGAAATTTCTGTATGTCCAACGGTGGTGTTAAGTAAACCGAAACTTTTTATGCTTGAGATTTGATTGCCGTCATGATTGTATAGTTCTACTTTGAGCAACTTTTTTTTCATTTTTATTATGTAACAAAAACTGACTATCTGTTGATTATACATTGCGCAAGATGAGTTTAAATCTCTATTAACAATATCTGAAACATGATTCAATTATATTTATAAGCGATTTATATCTCGAAGTTATACATTGACTATGTATGTTAATTAATGGGTACGCATAAATTAAGGATGCAGATGAAGTTTAAGTTGGACTCTAAGCGCACGTTCGTGAGGACATTAACATTGCAAAGTTTAACTTGTGTTATATAATTGGCCAAATGGTTGCCTGATGTTGAAATGGATTTCATGTTTAACCAGTTCGTCTCCAAGCTGGCATCAAATGTCTGCACCTACGTCTGCGTGTGCTCACTTTACTTTCTCCTTAAAAGTAGAAGACAAGCTCTAACAGACAAACGTGTAAAATGATGTTGATTTCCTGCTGCAATTGCTCTGGCGGTGCCCGACTGGACTTACAAAAACAAAAACTAAAACTAAAACTGGGCTGCATCTGCCGCGTGACTTGCTACGGATCCGGTTTGTGTGAACAATATAAGATGAAAGCATTACTGTGGCTTTAGTGAACGAGTAAAATTGTTAACAGAGGCGGCAATCAACTGCAGAGGTGTACGCACAATCCGAAAGATCACTGACATATGTATTACCGCTCTTCGCGCTGAATTTGTGTCAAGGCTAAAGTTCTTCAGTGTGCAGCTGCTACACTGGCTATAAAACACAAATAAAGCCAATTTTATACAATTGTAGATTTTCAACTCCAACCACTTTGAAAAACCACTAATTTTCTGTAGAAAAGATTTCTTACAATCAGAGTAATATTGAAATGTTGATAGAGGTACGAAGGTATTGCTGCTTAATGAGTACCTTGCTACGTCGAATGTATGTACTTGTATATCAATACATGTCCAAAGCAAACGTGGTGAAAAGAAGTATAACAATAGACGTTGTAGCATTGCAAACAATATTTGCAGTTGAGTTGTTTTTTTTTTTTTTAATTTTTCGCTGTAAATCTTGCAACAATTACTCGCATTATTTCCATTCCATGCCTATCGGCAGCATCTTAATTTACTTAGGCAACAAGTCATATGACTTTTTTCTTCAATGCAGAAATATTGAAGCGAATTGTTTGTCTGCATGACATTGACGGACTTCGAGTACCAGCTTGAATTTTCGAATTTCAAAGTGAATGTTGGCTGGTGCTACATTCATTTTGATTTACAGATTGAACTTTTTTATTTTTGGCTTCAATCTTTTTGTTACTGGTGATGCTTTATAGTAAACCACATTAAGCTAAATTACCTGAAATTATTTTGCTTTCATAAAATGAATCGGCATACAATTCTGTTTCTTTTTAAACTTTTACTTACATTTTCGCATGAATCCTTTATTTGTCTATCTACGCTACAAACGAAAGTTCAGCATGTGTGAGTTTGATAAGTCTCAAAAATCTTAAAAGACCATTTTGATTATAGTTATCTTCCACTTAGTTTATATTTCGGCCTCAGTTAACTTCCATTTAGGCTATAGAATACCTGATCACTGCAACTCATTTTAGTATTCATTTTTAATACTTTTATACTTGCCTACTGCTGAGTCATAGTTGAGAAAGCGCTCCAAATATATGTGTCAAGTGAATCTTATTATTTTTATTTGTACATGTTTGAGTACATGTACCGTGAGAACCGAAAGTGAATTGTGTTGCTGATCTGTTCGTTCTTCTTGTGTATCAAGAGTGTGAAGGTGAATAAAGAAATCCATCGACCTACATTACTTATTACACGACAATTGCCGGGAATCTTGCAGTAAAATAAAGTCTGAAGTCTAAAATAGCACAAAAGACTTACTACATTTAGCCTCTGAGATTAAAAAGAACAAGGTTATATGGTCTATGGCAAATGATCCATGGAAAAAGACAAAGGCACAGAATCTTTGCTGACACTCTTTTGCTCTCTTTTTTAACAGTGAGGTGGACAATATATGGCATATTAAGAATAAGTAATTTTTAAATATTTCAACACATTACAATTGTACTATTGTAAATACACATCAGCTGAGTCTTTTTAAGTAAAAGTTAATGATCATGGTGAAATATGCTCATTTGAACACCCTCACATGAATCAAATTTGCTATGCAGTAATGCATTCGGGTAAAAAATATAAAAACAATACTGAGTTATGTAGCAAGCAGAAACATCACAACAAAGAGGATAAATCAAAGCTAAACAAAAACGCTATGTGCTTGGCCCACCTCAGAGCCTAGGCAAATAAGTCTTACCTGAATACCAGCATCATGCAATGAAAATCAAAAGCTTCAAAAGTTGCTTAGCAATGCCACAACAATGGAAGCCACAACATAGGTAAGGCTCATTATAGTTGATAGGGTAGAAACGTATTCATGAGAGGACGGCTCAAAGATTAAAGATTTTGATATCTGAAATATACAGGTATTGCCTGAAGTACAGTACACAGCCTAAGAGCTGATGGGTGTTTTTTTGTTTATAACTAAGCTCTGCTTCCAATATAATTTAAGGCTTTTTAGTTATATATCTCAACAGAGTGTACTCCCAATGGCGACTGAATATAAAATAAATCCTGATTGCTATTTTAAAATCGAAGTATTGTTAGATAAGCTGAAGTTGTGCGTTATATAATGACTGTAAGCAACTCACGCAAAAAAAAAAAATTTTTTTTTTCAGACAGGTGTAAAATTTAACGTTGCGTGAATGTAAAAAATGTTTTTTGTTTCGCTTAAAGTCCGGAGGACGTTGAGTATTTTTGGCTACGCGTGAGCGCCTTTCATAAAAGCTGTCGCCCCGAAGGCGAGCAACAATTAATTGACTTACCCAGTGGTCTGCTGGTCCGCTTATCGACTGCTGCCTGCATGCAATCAAGTCTCAGCAGCATATCAGGCGTGGCTGCGTTGCCAATGACTGCGTAGGTGTCTGTATTTTGTTGCATTCCAATTAATTTGGCTTGATACCATGCAAAAAGGCAAGTTGTCCGAACAAGCAACTCATAGGTCATTTCACGAATAGTATCGCGCATTGTTATAATATCACATTATGGGGCATATTCATGAGCAACCTTGAACCATTTTGATTTGTGTTTCTTTCAAATGTGTGTTTGCGAAAGTGGTAATGTTAATTTAATATAAGTTTAAATAAAATTAAAATTTATAAAATTGATACTATTGATAGGCTATTTTTGGTATAATTGTAAGCACCTGGTCACAAACAGTCGAATTAGGGTATTATCAGTTGGCTCAAATTTTTGTCAGAGCTTGTTATTTAGCCGAATTTTTTCAGCTTTATATCAATACACTTTTCATAGAGCTTCTCAAGTAACAAATGAGACCGCTGGAACTTACTTGAAGATGAAATGAAAGAGTCAACAACTGAATGTAAAATGGAAAGTGAAAGGATTTAAGTAAGCTTATTTTGCCTATACAAAAGCAACACAGGGTGCTATGCCCTGAGTACCTCTTTCATCAAATGCTCGAAACAGCACAATTACCTGGCACAGCAATACAAATAAACTACTTTCACTTAAGTAGTATCTGCCGGTACTTACAATCAATACCAGTACTTATAAAAAGTCGTTAGCAATTATTATATCGAAAATTTTTCTATAAATGTAAAATAATTTATAATGGCTCGTTAAACCTCTGACTATGAAACCGAATAAAAATCAGCTGTTTGCCAAACAGTGTTGATCAGACAATTCTAATTCATAGGTCCTGAAGACGGACCAGAAAATTGTTTGCTTTCTAATTTCAACAACGTTTTTAACATGGATTGCAAATATTTAAAAGTTTAAATATCAGAGTTATTTTCAACTTTTTTTTGAAAAATAAGAGTTATTTTCAACTTTTATCATAAAAAAAAGAAAAAATTGAATTGAAAGATCTTTCGATCGGGAGGGCCCATTTCATTAAACGGCATATATATTTTATCTACACTTCATTACCTTTCTATATATGTTTATTGAAATAGGCCGTTTATTGAAATAGGCCCTCCCGATCAAAAGATATTTCAATTCAACTTTTTTTTTATTGTTATGATAAAAGTTGAAAATAACTCTTATTTTTCCACTTTTATCATAAAAATTGAAATGAATAACACTTTTTTCATAACTTTTTTCATAAAACTTATAAGAGTTACGATCCCGGGCTTTTAACACTGCTCACATGTCAAAAGTTTGTGGTAATAAATTCTTTAAGCACTGAATAGTCCAAAATGATTTTACTTCAATAAGTTAATTGAACATTTGTTGCTACGGCGGCCAATTTTCTCTAGTTGCTGATAAAATAAGAAAGGGTGCTCCGGTGTCCGGACACATACTTATACAAACTATCACTGCGGACGGCAGTCCGCGCTAGTGACGAAAGCAGCACGAAGGGTGCGAAGGCGACTAGCATATATACACAGGAAGAATGGAAAATTTGCTATGACTGTCCGATCAGGTCGAGTTATATGTATACCGATCGAAAGGTATCAATTTAACTTACAAATGTGCATACTTAGACTTTTGTAAACTCACCTGGTTCGTGAGATAAACAGGTGTAAGAGGGAGGGGAAAAATTTCAATTATTTGTGCCGTTGGAGCCTTTTTGAATTTTTTTTTATTTTTTCACCTCGATCATCGAAATCCGATTACTGGTTCAAAAGATAATTATTTTAAAATTTTTATATGTAAAACTTAATATTATTCGTCACAAAATTGGATATCAGCAATTTTGGGGCATGAAAATGTTTTCCTCACTAGATTTTTACCTCGTAAAGAGGTTTTTTTATGGGTTCGTTTGACATTAACTGAGATAATACTATAATTAAAATTTTTTTTTTATTTTACAGAATATTTTTGATGGCTTTGTTGAGTGCTGCCGATGCGCAGTATCATCAGTTTGGGCAGCAACTTCAGTCCCCACATGGCTCGGACTGTGCGCTGTTGCTGGCTGGACCGGGTCGATCCTCTGTCTACGACTACAATGTGAATTTGTTTCGCGGAATGATGTAAGTATGACACCTGGCATTTTTTATTATGTTTGTGCTCAGAAATCTTATAAAAAAAACCTCTTTACGAGGTAAAAGTCTAGTGAAGATAACATTTCCATACCCAAAAATTTCTGATATCCAATTTTGTTATTTAAAAAAAAATGTTTGACCCTCGGCACATTGCGCTAAATTCTTCATACCTAATAAATAATACTTTTTTCCGCAGTGCCGAGTGACAAAATTTTTTGTAAAATAATTTATTTGTAAAACTTAATATTATTCGTCAGATATATAAGATATCAGAATTTTTGGGGTATGGAAATGTTTACAGACTACAAAATATTAAAAATTTAATAAAATCGATAGCGTCGTTTTCTCAAAAACCGCCAAAATGTGGGGGAAAATACCTTATTACACCTGTAGCTGTTAACCTGTTTTAAAATAAAAAAACTTTGAAGGTATGCCTAAGATTCCTTCAAAATACCTTTTCAACGATGCATAGATCATATCTGTAGCTTTTATCGTTTGGATACTGTGAGGGTTTTAATTTTAGCGGGCTTTAGCGATTTACCGCTAAACTAGCTATTTTTCGAAAAAATGGTAGAGCAAAAGTTTCTAGATTTTTGATCGGGAGCAGGTCTTCTTTCAAACTTTTAAGCGATTTAATACAAACGGAAAACAAACAAACATACTAACTTTTAATCTCATTTTCGGAATGCAATTCAAAATTTTCAAAAAAATTATCTTTCGAGCCAGTGGTCCGATTCGAGTTGTCATTCGACGAGTATTTTGGATACCAATAGTGACAAATTAAAAAAAAATTTCAAAAGGCTCCAGCGTCCCCATTTTCTCCAACCGATTAAATCCTTCCACTAACACCTGATTAGCTCACGAGCCTGGTAAGTTTCCCAAACTGTTAGTATGCAAATTTTATAGTTAAATTTATACCTTTTGATCGGTATATAACTCGACCTGATCGGACAGTAATAGAAAATTTTCCATTCTTCCTGTATATATTGCTAGTCGCCTTTCGCACCCTTTCGTCACTAGCGCGGACTGCCGTCCGTAGTGATGTAACTTTCTGGTAATGCCCTTAATATAGTAAATTTTTTTGCTGGGAGTCTTGTTTGCTGCATTTGATAAAAAATATATTTCTTAGAAACTTAGATCTTTCAATTTGAAAACATTTTTTGTCTCAGTTTTTTTTTTTATGTATTCATATGCTTTTATTTCTGTCGGGTTTTAGATTTTTCATTTTACACTGATTGGTAGAAGTTCAGATGCGCCTATTATTTTTCTAGATGCAAGTTAAGTTAAGTTGCTTATTTTGATGAAATGGTGTTTATGAGTTTATTTATGAGTTTATTTAATTTTGCATGCTACGGTATTTGACTAGTACCCCGGTTACTAATGCTAATTTATGTAATGGTAGTTTGTTTATTGTTGTAAGCATCCGATTTAATCATATTCGGCACCGATAGTTATACTGACTGCTCCAGGCTGCACAAAGGTTTGATGGTACCATCTGTTAGTATCCAGAACAACTGAAAGATGAACATATTTAAATTCTGAATTCTTATGAGTACTAAGGACATTATTTTTTTATTCTTCTGAACATACTGATGTCGCCCTGTTGCACAATCACCTCGAAGCGACGGCACTGAAAGTAGCACTCAGGTGGTGGCACCAGCAACCAGCGTTTGCTGCCTGCCAATTGGGCTTGCCAGGAGGGTAATCGAACATTGTCAATCTGTTTGGCAATAGATTTAATTTAATCCAGTTTTCCCCTTTTTAATTGAGAATGTAATACCTACATGCATTTGAGCGCCCATTCCCGATGTACCTATGAAAATCCAGTCAATTGCTTTGTTTTCGGAGTTATTAGGAAGAAAATAGGGCTTGTCATAATGTTTCCGAAATTCTTCAGTCACCTCTGCATGGCAATTGCTCCAGCCAAAGTACCACGGAGCTTCACCCATCACCAACTCGACACGGGCTTGTGGCATGTCCAGAGCTTCATAGATGTCTTGAAATCCTGTTTTGTAGGGCAGAAACTGGCAGCGACTTAATCGTTGTTTGCGCTTGGTTTTACGGTAGGTGTTTTGAAAGTACCGGTAGTTAAAAAGCTGCACTTATTAAAAGTTAGAATCATTTTCTCTAACAAGAGTTATACCCACCGTTGTTGCTGTCCAGTTTTGCATTGCATCACGGACAATAATAGGGACGCCACTGTACGCAAAATCTGCTTCAAACTTAGCTGGACTAAGGTCGCTAACATGTGGAACACTTTTAATATTGGAACAAAAATCACATCGCTCCGGGGGACGAAACACATAACTCAATGCCCGTGACACTGACAGAGCACAGCGCTATGATAGAGAAATATATACCATATGACTTGAAAGCTTTCCAATTTTATAAATCACTCTTTGAATACTTTCATATTTAAGTGCTACACAAGCTTCGGCTTCCAATGTTTTTTTGCTGATTTACTCACCTGCCCTTGCAACTCAGCATGGTAGATATTCAACAAATATGCGACCAGACTAAGGCACAAAATAATTTTAGTGCATTTAATCAGGTTTTGCGTGTGCGGTGAAGCCTCGCAGTTTCTGTGCCTCAGCTCCTGAATTGTTGCACTCAAAGAGGCTTGTTTGTGTTGCCTCAATATTTGATGTAGTCTCTGGCGTGTCTTTTCCATGTTGCTTCGGCCAAGTCATATATCGAACTGAGCACAAAGTTTCCAGCATGACGATTTCGATTTAAGTACTTCACTGCTTAATGCGCTCGACTGTCAATAATGTGATTATCTAAAAATGCGCAAGCTGTGTGGATGAACAACAGGATGCGAGCAGATGGTGCATGGCTAGCATGTGATAGAGACAAATTGTTTCTTATTGTCATTACCATTCAATATACTTATACATACTTATCAATGCTTTGCAGAAATCCCTTTAGCGGTAGTCCGGGCACTTGCATTACATATGATGCCATCAATGCCGCTTACATGGACGCACGCAAGCGTATACGTAAGTGAGAAATTCTTTAAACAATGAATGTATGTATGTACGTAATATACTTAATTCTCTTCTATAGATGTAGCTCAACCGAAATCAGACTGGAAGCCTGAGGAACTAGCGACCGTTGGGGAACTTTTGCTCGACATTTCCATACAGCTTGCACGCACGTAAGTAAATGTATAGAATTTGAAAGTTGTGTTGGTCCGCCTATAGTCCTATTAACTGATTTCATAATATCGTGCTCATGCCGTTACCTGTTGACAGTTGCCTTCAGTCATACATATGTAAGTATGATTTTGAGGCTGGTACTAGTATAGCCCCTGCTTTCAAGGTTATCTACAGACTTTTGTGACTGCCAATATAGATTGGAACGTTTGACATATACAGTTTGAAGTTTTCTGTCGTTTACGGTGTCAGTGATGCCAGGCACTTGAACCGAGTTACGTTTAAGTCATCATCAGACAGTGTATCTGAAACTGCAACGAGGTGCTTTTCAACGACCAACTGGTGCAACTGCATTTTTTCTTGTCTACATATGTACATACACACATATGTGTATTTGTTGTACTCGCTGCGTTAAATGTAAATAAACATGAATTATGCAATGAAGCAACTCGTCGGGATGGCAGTGCCAGCAGTGATAGTGTACATAGCAGCCACACACTAAAATTTAACAAGTAAGACTGCTCAAGTCCAGTGTGCTCGAGAAGGAAATACACTGTACGCTGCTTTTAAATTTTAAAATCGAATATGTACTTGCTTAGCTACGTATTGCCAAAACTTTTTTAAGGATCGTTATGATAGTAGGGATTGCAAAAGTAAGTCTACTAAAGTTATACAAACGAGCAAATAAACGAACGCACTAGCTTTATGTAAATAGATGTCTATTGCATTAAAAAATTTTAAAGGGTACATGATATCAAAGGAATGCAGCTGAGGATGTGAAATAGTACCACAAAAAAAACCTCTTTACGAGGTAAAAGTCTAGTGACGAAAACATTTTCATGCCCCAAAATTTCTGATATCCAATTTTGTGACGAATAATATTAAGTTTTACATACACTGGCGCACATATTTATTGGCACAGCAAACATTTTGAGATTTGGGGGCTTAATTGTTCCCCTATCGTTAACATATTGGTATCAAAGGAAAGGTCACTTTAATTCCGTTTGAATGATATAAAACTTTCCTTAACCCATTAAGTACCCTTCGAAAATTTCGAATTTATGTAAAAGTCAATTTTCGAAACTTTTTCCCTCGATTTTTTACCAAAAATATTTTGATGCAAAAAAATTCTTTAAACAATTTAAAGAGTGACTGCAAAAAAATTTTTTCAAAAATATTTTTGCTAGTATTTTTTATAATTTTTTGAAAATCCTAAAAATGACCATTTTAACCCCTTTTTCCTACTTTTTACATAAAAAGTGCCTTTTTAGCAATTTTCAAAAAATTATAAAAAATACTAGCAAAATATTTTTGAAAATTTTTTTTTGCAGTCACTCCTTAAATTGTTTAAAGAATTTTTTTGCAACAAAATATTTTTGGTAAAAAATCGAGGAAAAAAGTTTTGAAAATTGACTTTTACATAAATTCGAAATTTTCGAAGGGTACTTGATGGGTTAAGGAAAGTTTTATATCATTCAAACGGAATTTAAGTGACCTTTCCATTGATACCAATATGTTAACGATAGGGGAACAATAAAGCCCCCAAATCTCAAAATGTTTGCTGTGCCAATAAATATGTGCGCCAGTGTATAAATTATTTTAAGCAAAATTTTGGCACTCGGCACATTTCGCTAAAATTTTTCAATTCTTCATACCAAATAAAACTCATTCACTGTTTTGCGCAGTGCCGAATGCAAAAATTTTGCTTAAAATAATTTATATGTTATTATTCGTCACAAAATTGGATATCAGAAATTTTGGGGCATGAAAATGTTTTCGTCACTAGACTTTTACCCAGAGCTCGCAAATAACAGTCAACACTTTCAGTGTGTCAGAAAATAACAGTTATTAGCTGACAGAACGATAAAAGGGATCAGAACAAAACATTAATTTATGTTTTTTTCTCAGTAGGCTTATCAGTCAAGAAATAACATTTAATTTTGTTTCCTTATGGTTGTGTTACTCAAAAACTGTTTCGTCTGGAAAAAAAAAATCGAAAGTGCCTTCTGAAAATTTAAAACGTTTTTTTTTTTTGCTGCAATTTTGCGGAAAATGGGTCGTGTAAAAAACATAGTTCATTCTTTTTTTAACTATGATAGTAAATTAAATAAATCGGAATGCAACGTGTGTGGCAAAATATTAACTGGAACTCATATTAAAAATTTAAAACGTCACAAGTCTCGGTTGAAAGATCCTTTTCTGCGCTTAATTTTATCCTAACCGATAAACGTAGCTCTCTAAGTGCGGAAAATATTAATTCACTTTTAATTGTAAAGCTTAATTCTAAATAACAATTTTTAATGTAAATAAAAATAGTTACCAAAAAAAATTATCTTGTTCTGTGGATGTATTGCTTTTTCGGGAGTTTGTGTCGATTTTTGCGCACCTAAAACAAAAACAACTTGAAAAGACACCTTTGACTAACACTTTTGTGTTTTGCTCATTTGCTAACAGTTATTCCGGGAGCACTAGCTAAAAAGTCTTTTTTTAACTGTTATTAGTATACAGAAAGAATTTATTTTCTAAATGGAAAATACTGAGCAGAGAGCACAAACGAAGAGAAGTAAGTGTTTCTCTCAGTGAGAAATCTTCTGGGTTTTAGTTTTTTTCTGTTTTTTCAATGAACAGATCGAAAAAGAAATAAGTGTTGACTGTTATTTGCGAGCTCTGCTTTTACCTCGTAAAGAGGTTTTTTTTTTGGGATATCAGAAATTTTTGAATAAGACCTCAGAAATTTTGAAATTGCAATATTTTTTGACAGTATAGCTTTGTCAACTTTGATTATTGTTTGTACAAGCTAAAGCAAATTGTCTGGCAACACTGGTCCCCTTTACAAACACACATGCCCAGCGCAAAAGCTATCAGCACTCTTAAACTCTGGGTGCTATGACACTTTGCTGCTGCTATCCTATTCCCATTCTAAGTAAAATGTATGTATTCAGCTAACAGGTAATTTCCGCATTACGCTGCAAGCAGTGCAAAAAGCCCTTCGAAATACCTTTTCAACGATATATAGATCGCATCTGTAGCTTCTATCGTTTGGATGCTATGGTGGTTTCAATTTTAGCGGTTTTTAGCGATTTCCCGCTAAACTAGCGATTTTTCGCAAAAGTCGTAGAGCAAACGTTTCTAGATTTTTGAACAGGAAGAAGTCCTCATTAAAACATTTAAGCTATCCAAACAAACAAACTGGCTGCTATGACACTTTGTTGCTGCTGCCCTATTCCAATTCAAAGTAAAACGTATATATTCAGTTAATAGGTTATATCTTCCAAACCTATCGGTAAAATTTTTTGTGTCATATATCAAAAAACGCGAAATTTTACAAACTAAAACATATTGAAATTTAAAAAAAATCGTTAGCGGCGTTTTCTCAAAAACCGCCAAAATGTGGGGGAAAATACCTTATGTCACCTGTAGCAATTTACCTATGTACTTTAGAAAAAAAGTTAAAAGGTATGCATAACAGCCCTTCAAAATACCTTTTCAACGATATATAAATCGCAGCTTTTATCGTTTGACTGCTATAAGGGTTTTAATTTTTGCGGTTTTTAGCGAT